>ML804477.1:390642-402288 GCA_009831015.1 Picea engelmannii
TCTATGTCAATTCTGGAATTTGAAGCCAAGAGATGATCTATCTTTGAATCTGGGACGTCTTCTTCTGGATCACCCCATTCATCCTCTACTATGTCAAGTTCCAGCAACCCTTTGGACAGAATAATGGGTTGATCACTTTTTTAATGAGGCTTAAATCATGGATCCATTTGGGTTGGCTTGCAATATTTTTTCTCTACAACAACAATCAATGAATTCACTGCATCATACATTTCAGTCAGCTTGTTGAACAGTAGATCTGTAAGATTACTTCGATAGGCCCGCAAAATATCCTCAAATCTTTTTCTTCTTTGAAGACCAAGTTCAAGAAAAAAATCCCCGCCTCAAAATCCTTCAAGATGCTACTCACAATCATGGACCCAAAAGCTGCAAAAAGACTTGGTAAAACTTGAAATTGAAGATGCACCCCTTGGGTAATATTTATCAAACGATTTTGTTGCACTTCCTTTGAATGTACAGGGAAACAACTTCATCATAATGTCATTGTGGATAGTATTTAGGTCTGCCATAAAATCCATGAAGTCCCAAACATGCTGAGAAACCCTATGAGGTTGTCCATTGAAGGATGGGAGTTTCTCAATCAAATTCAATGGAAGGGGCTTGTTTGGATGCCCATGAATTTCGAAAAATCCAAAGGTCCAAGTGTAGCATCCATTTTTTACTTGAAATGAGCAATTCAAATCTGGAAATGCAATGCATAACTTGTACCAACATCAAAGGTGGAGTCACCAAGATTAGATTTCTTCAAAGAACCTTCAAAATTGATGGATGTGCTCACCTCTACACCGAACAATGTATTCATAATATGTAAGGAACAAGGGCTTTGTCCCTTCATGGAGTTGCCATGTGAGAAGGAGATATTCAATACAACACTCTCACAAATGTGTCATGAAGCATAGTCTTCACAATTTTTGGGAAATGGACTTCATCCTCGACAATGACACCAAAATGTTACCTCCCATATTGTACTTAATGATAAAATCCTTAATCCACAAGGCACAACCCAAAAAGGAACTACTAGGATGGTCACCACTATCACCTAAGCAACCTATCCTCTTCACTTTAGGTCATCTCTCCTCCGGCTCAAGGGGGGTATCCCTAGTAGGATTACTAAAGCTAAGACATGAGGCACAAGGTGAAGTGGGAGTAGCTTTAGTAAAACAATGTTCTAGGGCTTTTAGGATTTTAAAAGAGGTGATGGAAGGAAGTAGAAATCAGTGCCAAATCCAACAAAGGCAATGGAGTCAAGGTGAATCAAATGGGTTTATGGGGTCAAAAAGAAAACCCCTCTTAAGAATTGATCTATTTCATTCAAGGATTAGGAATAAGAGATTAGAACCAAAAAGAAATAATAATCTCTTGTTTAATCAAAATTAGCAATGGAGATTAAGGCCCTACAAGAAGGGGTCCTCAAGCAAGCAACCTTCACCAATCGGATCAACTATAGCTTGATAAACGTACTCATCACTTCTTGTTAGGGTTCCAAGAAGGACAGAGAAAGCATTGCACAAAATAATTATCAAAGCAACAAAGGAATAAGGAGAGGAGTTACCCCAAAACGTCTTCCCTCCAATGGTAGAAAAATACCTTCAATGGATCGATCGAGTTAGCTTGTAGAAGACTTGAGCATTTCACCATCAATATTTATGCACCAAATAAGAGCCAAGAAAGAGAAGCTTAAAAAATTGACACCCAGATTCACAAAGAAAGAAACCTTTACACAACCATATGCTCCAAGCAAGATATGTCAATTAAGCTCCAAGGAGTGGAAGCTCCAAAAATCCAACCATGAGTACAAATGAGGCAGGGTTGCTCTTTATATAGACTCTAGAATCTAGCTCAACCTTATTTACAATAGAATAACAATATCTCATCTGAGATCCTTAGATCTAGCCTAGGGAGGGATAAAGAATTTTTTCCTCCAACTAACTAATCAACAATACATAAAATAATGAGGTGGTCAAGCCACATGTACAATCCTCCAAGTGAGATGGACCTAGGAGAGTGGGACGTCTCCATCAAAAGGGAAGAATAAGAGTCAAGGGTGCAACGTCTAGCCTCCAAAGACCTCCAAGTGGGTAAATCCTCAAATTAGGCGATGAAATCCTCCTAGGTCTCCTCCAAGGTGGACGTGTGGGTCTCCAAGGTGAAAAGTCTCAACAAGGTATGAGTGAAAACCCTCAAGAGTGCATGACTCCTCAAAACAAGCTTCAAAAGGTCATGTGTGAGGTTCCCAAGGTGTAATCATCCTCCTCAAATCATGTCAACCACTTCCTCAAGTCAAGAGAGAGCCAAGTAGGTCCACACATGCCCAAAAAAGAAGTCTTAATGCATCCTTCAAGGTGGACATCCCATCAAATTGTGTGACGCATACCTTCAAATGTGCAAATGGGTTGATGGCTCCAAGATTTGAGATGTTGTGTGGCATGAGAGGTCATAGACAAGAAGAATAGCCCCGAAACTACCTAGAGCATTGTGACCAGTGTCTTGAGAGTTGTGAAGATCCACTTTATTTGACTCGGTTCATGGAGGTTGTTGCCTTTGGGTGGTGGGTCATACTCTTGAGCCCACACATGCTATCATAGAGAGGACGATTCGCACTTATTTTGATCTTGGACCGAGATGACTACTTGGGAGCCCACATGTGCCATCCTTCTCACTTGCTTGGCCCAATTTGATGATATGTTGGAGGCTTTTGAGGGGACGTCCCTCTTTCTCATATTCTTAGGCCACATGTGTGACAATCTTGGAGGCTAGAACCTAGGCATTTGGACTATTATTAGCATATTGTTGCCTCATAGTGGATCGATCCTCCTTGGGAGGTTATTATTCATTGTTTTGACTTCATTCACTACATGATTCGAGGATGGCGTCCACCTTATTGGGCCATCTATGGATTGAAGATTGTACATGTGGCATTAGGCCACCATATTATATCATTTTGTTGTCTTGTCCTCTCAAATTAGTTGAGGGATATTAGTAGTTTATCATTTCCTAGAGTAGACCTAGGGTTAGTTATGGATTATTATTATTTTACTTGTGGAGTAGTTGAGCCAAAACTCTATAAATTTGAGGCTCCTCCACTTCTAATGGTTGTTGAAAGTGCCAATAAATTTGACTCTCCTCCACTTTAAGTCTTAAAATAACTTCATTGTAAACGTGATTCTCACTTATTTTATAAAAGAGGGTCACTTACATTATAAAAATAACTTATTTGTAACAGTGAGCTTATAGGTAAAGCTAGAAAAGGAAGGGAATTTTTTTTTGTCAACAACCTGATTTTGCACTTATCACCACATTGATCTACCTCCACCTTCCATGTGTCACCTTGGTTACTTTTTATTCTTTTCTTCAAAAGGGCATAACTTTGGCATCCAGAGTCCTTTTTCAGTGTTGTTTTATTTTAACTGCTCATTTTTCAAGAGCTTTCTATTTTAAATAGCCAGTTTATGCTTTTGAAGTCATCTTACCTGCATATTGTAATAACTTTTCTCCAAGTGATCTCTTGTTTATCATTTCAAACTACTTCTCATGAAAATCACGTATGGAGGATTTACTACAAAGTAGGGGACTTTACCAGGTTACATTAGGAACAAAAATTTCCCCTCTTAATGAATTACAAAAGACCAAATCAGATAATAAAAATGGCAAAGCACATGGATTAATCGGAGTGTCAATGTCCAATGCTTAGTTTCACCTTCAAGTAGTTGAGACCCTAGATGTAGCATGGAAAATGCTGGATACCATGTTTGGTAAATACAATGAGATTCAAGCCTACCAGCTTGAAAACCAATTGATTGCCTTAAATCCTAGTGATTTCTCTTGCATTGAATATTTTCTATCGAAGTTCAAAACACTTAGACTTTTACTTGCAGAATGTAAGATAATCGAAACAAATGGCTAACTTATATATGCTATTCTTGGTAAGCTTGGAACTACAATTTGAAGTTGCTGCATTATTGTGAGGTGGCAAAGAATGATAGAACATATGTGATTTGGGACAACAATTCAAAGGATGCTAATTTGGAGGATGAAGACATATTTTTAGAGCACCTAGAGGTTAAACATCCGAGTGATCATGATGGTGATCATATTCATGTAGCAGAGATGCCACCCCCATCCACTAGTAGGTTTTCAGATGCAGGAGCTTTGCCTTTATCTTCACAACCTCCAATGTTGTGTGCAGGTTATGTAGCTGCTAGTTGTGTTACATGACCACTTCCACCTACTCCTACTCCTCTTGTCCATAGATAACAGGAAAAGAAACTAGAAGTTTCTTGTGGCAAGAGGAAAGCTTAGTAGATATTAAATTTATTTGTATTTTTCTTGTTTAGAATTTAGTTTCTAGAACTTAATACTTTATTTTTATTATGGCCTATTTTGTGAACATTATACGATAGTTTAAGTTTGAACTTTAAACCTACCTTTGAACTGTTGACTGCATCTTACAACTCTTTGTTAATGAATATGATGCTTTGTTTCATTTTATGGTTGATGTTATCTATTACAATTTATTGATGACAAATGTTATATGTTGAAACTTGAAGGTTGATGATTGATCATTTGATGACAATGCTATAACTTCTAGATGATTGATGTTAGATGTGTACTAAATTGTTGATGCTTTAATGATCATCATTAATCCAGCCATTAAATCTATGTTTTCATGTTTTCTACAACCAATTTGGCATTCTGCATGTTTTTTTTGGATATATATGCATCAAAATATATTAAAATATGTATTATTAAAAAATGCTCCAAGAACTCTCGATTATCATAAGATTTTTGAAAATTGCGCTTCCTGCTCTTGCTCCCCCACTCCAAAGAGCGTAGGCCTACACATTACTATCGCATTTGAAATTTCTATGTTCATACTTTCAAAGTTCATTACAAATGTGCACCAAGTCCTTCAAAGTTCCACCCTCAAGAAAATGCCCAACTTTTCTCCGCAGTACAAAGAGCACTGAAATTATTTCAAAGATGAGCATTGGCATGCTTAAGGGAACCCCAATAGGTTGTATTTATAGATTAGGAGGTTAGATTCTAGCGCTTCTTGTTATTTTACATATTTTATGTTTCAGGTCAGAAACACCGGACTGTGCGCTAAATATGTATCTGGAAATGCGGGAAACATTTCCCATGGGTTGTGAAATACAGTTTTCACGTTTCCGGAAATGGAAAATCAATTTCCAAATTCAGAAATATATCCAAGGAGTTCCTGATACATTTCATACAGGTTTCCATATTAGACTGGCCAAATGGCGTTTTGGGATACAGGGGCGTTTCCAGTAACTTAGGGATAACATTGAAGTGTAGAAATAGACAATTACAATGGAAACAATATTTTCTTTTTCTAACTATTATTTTTCTGTTTTTGTCATGTCCTTTGGTGTACAAAGAAAGCACCCATTAAAACCTTATGAACCAATTTTTGCTTGTAAACATCTATGTCTTAATATGTTTGCCCATACATCCGCTGGATGTTAAACATTTGCAGTTGCTGTTTTTTGAAGAGCTGACATACTACTTAAATCCCTTGTAATTGCAACAGGTGGTAATTGCAATAGGAGCACTATCCTTTCGAAATACTCGGACAGCACTCAAAGTAAAGTAGAAACAGTAAATGATGGTACACAAGCATAAGGAAAGGAAATGTGGAACAAATTAAAAAACATAAAAGACAATGGAGCCATAGTAAGCCTCAACTTGATAAGGTTATAGAGGCCCGGGTTTCTTGTTGCAATGTACAGACACGTCTGCTCTAGGGCTTCTGTTGTCTATGCAAAAATATAAACATATGATTTGAGATCATGAATACTGTTTGGAAACAGACACCCCTCCATGAAAAAACAGGACCCACAGATTTTATATATCATATTCTTAGTGGCAGTCCCATTTTAAAGAGCTATGGTAGCTACCATGTGTCGAATGAAAATAATCAAAATAATGGCACAATAAAAAATTGAAATATTTTGCCCTGAAGCTTCCACATTCCTACAAGACTACAATTGTGATCCTTGTTTCAAGCATAGCTATAAAAAAAAGTTCAGGGTAAAGTTACATGTTTTCAACACAAAAAGATCAAGGATGAAGGGAAAGGGAAAAGAAATTCTGCGGACAAATGTGGTAGCATGTACCACCAACAAGTAATAGTATAAAATAGATTATCTTAGATGTCCATCGGAGTCTAGTTGCATGAAATCAGCCTCTTAACTTTTACTCTTACACCACTTTCCTTTCAATCCATAGTGAAACCAAATCATAACTAAAAACATTAAATAATTCATTTACCTGTCATAGACTAGCAATCTTCCAAAGATGGAGCACCGATCTTCTGTCTTTAGAAAATATTCAGAAGCAGGAAAAGTGTATGGCCAACTTTGTTCCTGAACAAGTCTCTGGGAATGGGTGTATAAAATCATAAATAAATAAGAGGAAATATTTTGTAGTCTGTATGTAACTGAATGACCTGATTATCCTTAGACTCAGAAATTTCATCCTTCAGAATTTTTGCTAAAGTATGTCGCCTTGCTAATTAATTAATTATGATACAACTAAAATTTCTATATACTTTGATTTCCTAAAATTAGGTATAGTTTCACCTGCTTCTTTGCGTCTGCCCATAGTAGGAATGGATCTATTAACTCTTCTGCACGGTTCAAGTGCACATAAAATGGACCGAGAACCTTCTGCCATGCCTCCCCATTGCGGAATTTGCAAGCATTGTCACCCATGTAATGACCACTGTGGAACATCTGTCCAGTGTCAACACAACATTACACACCAATAAACAAATTCATTCCATGACACGCATTTTTAGAAAGTTCAGGACAATGCTTATTGCTATGGGAAGTGCACTTTGTGCAATTAATGTAATAGTTTTTCTTTGAGAAGTTTTTGTCCTTGAGCATTCTAATTATTAAGTTGATCTGAATTTAAAAGCTTAGCATTTATAACTTAGCAATGCCATCAGCAGGCAATTGTTTACAATCACGTTTGAGAGCAATTACTAAATTATTTGTGGGAAATAACAAATTAGCAATGTACAAAACATGAGACAATGGTGATGGACTAGTCATAATTCAAGAAGGCAAACATCCTCCATCGCTTTAAGAACATGCAACCAACTTGAAAGATAAGAATATGTACAAGATTAAATCTCTATGGGTTGAGAATTACTAAAAATCCAACAATCTTGTATGGCCTACTAATATTTATAATTGAATTAATTTTACCAGATAAAAGAAAGTGAAAAGAGGTAGAGAACTAGAACCGATCAAAATACACTTTAAGCAAGATCCCCTTGTAATGCTACCACAATATAATTTGAAGCTGGCATCATTGTTTCCTCTCAAATTCTCACTTCTTGAGATAAAATCCTAAAGCTCAAGTGATACCGGAGGAACTAAGAGGGATTGCCAACGTCACTTCACGAGCCCTCTTCAAACATTAAGTTGGCTTTCCTCCAGTTCAAGGGAGCCTCCCCAAACTAGGATTACTAGAGCTTATGCAATGAAGTCCAAGGAGAACATACAGTGATGGCTCTATCAAAACTAGTTGATCAAATTTAAGAAACGAAATGGATGAATGGACCAGAGAGTTGTCTTATCAATTGGGAAAATGGGGTCAAATGAAGGCTCATGGGAGGCTATCCTAATGAAGAATAATATTAGTCATTGAGACACAAACATATAAGCCACAACAGTCATGTCCTTGCTGTCCCAAACTGCAGAAATATAAATAAGGACATCACTAGTGCAGATAAGCTTCAATACTCATGAATATCATGGTTATCAAGAATAATATGTATGTGCATCCATCCTGGAGTACAAAGACATGCAATCATAAACAATACTCCATTGATAACATAAAAGAAAAAGGAAGGGTGTTGGTATCTCTCGATCTCTCCCTAGAAAGAAAAGTCCTAAGCTTTTCGGGGAGAGCCCAAGAGTACTATCAAACAAGCAACTTACTGTCACTTAGTTACTTGTTCCACTCTTCAAGCTAAGATAAACCTAGACCAAGGGGGGAATCCCTAAATCAACTTAAGTCTTAAAATCGTTGTGTCAAGGGTGAGGGATTAACTTAAGTTGACTCTAACTCTAAGGAAGGGTGCAATTCCAAGATGTTCTTGAAACAAACTCACAAAGAGCTCACACTACTAGTCCAATATGCCCAAACTTGGACACATTAGAGTAGGAGTAGGAGCTAATTGTGGGGTTTCAAGCCCAAAAGGGAGGTCTCCAAGTGCTTTGGCGAATTTGGTGAAGGGTTTTGAGAGAAGTTTGGATTGTTTACTTAGTGCAAAAGCTGAAACTCAAATGAAAGTGTGATATTCCAATAGAAGAATTATCATTCACCATGAAATGTGCTTGAATTAAACTCATAAACATAAGAAATGAAACTTTGTGAATCAATATGAGTGCTAAGTGAATGAACCTAATGAAATATTTGCCACAATGTTTATGCTTGAAATATCAAGTTAACTCATCATCTAGAACAATTGGACAATAGTAAAGAAAATGCTCAACACCATAAACATGAAATTATCTTAATGCTGAGAATTAAATTAGCTTGTCGCTGTTATTAAATGTTTGGGACAACAACATATAAATGTTCCAGAATTAAGAAAATGACCATAAAATGTTAAAGACGTAATGTTTATGAATTCATCCCCAAACCACATTAAATGTCATAAATGGCCCAAAACTGTAATGTCCCTTTCCGAGTAGGAGCTCCAGAGAGGAGGGCTTAGTATTTTAAACATCCCCGTTAGACTATAGCCAGGGAGAAACATGGGAAACATGGTCATTTGATGTCATTTCACTAGGGAATGTTATATTTCGAAAGTGACATTAAGTGAAAAGTGGGTAAAAACGCCCTTTAAGTGATTTAAGCCAAAAATAGAGGGGTGCATAACTGATGGAGCTAAAAATAAAGGTCAACAACGAATTAGGGTTTTGGAGGAGTATATGAAGAGAAAAGCGACCTAATTCCTCATTATGCATCTTATGATTTGACAGTTGAGCTCTGAGGAGATTACACAGGTTCATGTGAATCAATGGAGATTGTGGATTCCAAGAGGAAGACACCAGTGAGTTGATTTCGATGTTGAGAGACACAACCTAGTCACCAAGAAGATCATCTAGATCTTTCATTGTTTTGCAGCAGCAGTTTATAGGTTCAAAGTTCAAACAACTAGTGCACACTTCATCAGGAGAAGGGCGCAAGTGTTGGGAGACTCTGAGGGTTAGTTCGTCCCGCCCCGAGAGAATTCATAGATTCCCTTCCGACTGAGTTGAGAGGAAGGAAGGGCGCATCTTTTGAGCTATTAATCGTCATATTCCAGCCAAGGGTCCTCTTGGACGCATCAGTCAGCTAGTGAGGGCGCAACAATTGGGGAGGATACATTTAGGGTTCCCGAGAGATCACCAGATCAGATCCAGGGAAACCCTTATAGAGGATACCAGGGTGCTCAGTTTGAGACACATACAGCCAGATTCTGACGGTGGAATCAATAGGGCACAACAGTTGACCAAAGGAGGGGCGCAACCCCCCAGGCGAACCCATTCGTGGTTCATACATATTAGCATAGGGTCGATCTTCAGTCCGACAGACACTGAGAGAGTGTTGGAGGCCAGGGCGCACTATTTGGGACAGATTCCAGTCAAATCCGAGGAGTTTAGCCACCAGGGCGAACATTCCAGACTTGCAGCAGTTGTCGTGTGAGTTGTCGTGGCATGCAGCAGTTCATATCGCTCATCCATTGATTCAGAATCATTCTTCTGGTTCTGTGTATTATTGTTTTAGTTTAATTATTGTGTTCTAGCTAATATCTATCTAGCTCTGATCTAACCGAGAGATTCAATATATTTCACTGCATGCGGCATTGTATTCAATCTTATTTCATAATACATAGATTGCAGTTGTTCTGTTTTCTTTATCTATTGCATGCTTGATTATATATTGTTAAACAATTGTTCCACATGCAAAATCACCATGCACGTTAAAACTGAATTACTAAACGCATCCAGAAACCCAAAGTGTATCGGTTCCGACAACAAATAATAGGCAGTTGAGGAATATATTTCGATCTGCAAAATTAGGGATATTACAGTGGTATCAGAGCTTTAGTCCTACCAACCCGTGACTAAAGTTTTGATGAGTTCAACAAAGAACCCAGACCCAGAGGGTCGTGAGCACATAGATGACGAATATGTCACTTACAACAAACACAGGGAAAGGAGGAGACCTAGGCCATATTATCCCCCCATTATACCCCCTTTTCTCCCATCTCAGAGGAAGAGGAAGAGGCGCATAGGGAAGCAGAGAGAAGGGAAGAGCATGAGGCAGAGCGTGAGGCAGAGAGGATGATGGGAGACAGATATGAGAGACCAGAGGGCAGTGGCAAGGTCCCCATGGACCCAGAGGCAGCCCTCATGTAGGTACTCAGCAACTTAGTGGTCAGTTAGCAGGATATGAATCAGTTGTTGGCACAGATGGCCAATAGCTTGGCCATAGGGAGCACGCCGAGCAAACAGGCCCCACATGCAGCGAAGAGGAACTCAGGGGTAGGCAATAGACCCCATTCACCTACTCGCACATATACTTCTTAGAGTAGGATTCCCAGGCCATTATACCCCAGCTTCCAAAGAGCACCCACAACAGCAACACAACAACCGATAACACAGAGGCAGCCCACACAGGCAGAGGATATTGTTGAGTATAGGAGAGAGTATGCAACATTGAGACCAAATTTCCGTCAGGACATGACCCTAGTCGAGTATTGTGGACTCAGGCTCAGAAACCGTCCCAGAGATACTCATAGGGGAGGACAGTAGCAGCAGGGGCATAACAAAGACTTCATCCAGAAAGTTGGTAAACTCACTATACCTTCTTTCGACGGATCATCCAAATGCACTGCCAGAGTTTGGGTACAAAAACTAGACACATACTACAAGCTCAACCAAATGACAGAGACTGAGGCCATCAGTTTCGCTACCCTGCATTTGGAGGGTGAGGCACATGAGTGGTGGCATCATCGACTGGTGATGTTGGGTCACAGTCACATCACTTCTTATAGGGAGTTCACAGAGAGGATCATGGACAGGTTTGACAGGAGGGATCCAGAGATCCATTTCAGGGACTTAGCTTAGTTGTGGCAGACTGGCACCACAGAGGCATTCATCACAGAGTTTCAGAGGGTAGTTGTGGCAGTGACAGATATTTCAGAGCCCAGATTGATCATGATTTTCACAAAGGGTCTCACAAAACCCTTGAGAGGATGGGTGAAGGCCTAAAGACCTCACACACTACATGATGCCATCCTACGCACTAGAGATCTAGCAGACTCAGTGCCAAAAACCAAAACTTTTTTCAAATCCATTGTGCCACAGGAGGACCAGGATAGGAAACCATTCCAGAGAGAATGGAAGGGTAAGGAGAAGTTGGATGATGCTACGAGGCGTGATCTTATGAGGAAGAAGCTATGCTTCACCTGCAAAGATCCATGGGTCCTCGACCATAGGTGCTGTTAATGTTTTATGCTGATATTATAGTTCTTTGCATTTCATAAGATAAGAGCATAATATGAACAAGATCACTGAGAAATACACATCCACAATAGAC
>ML804477.1:416503-455915 GCA_009831015.1 Picea engelmannii
GAGGCCTTGCTTAAGCAACACCGGAGTGAGCCTCTTTCCCCTAGGGTTTTGATTCTAGGGCCCTGCCTTTGCAGCACTTTAGAACCCTTCCCTCTTGTCTTTAAGTCTTCATCCTTTCAAAACCTTGTGCCCTTATCTTGTTTAACTCCATATACCCTAAGGCACTGATCTCTAGCCTCCAACGTTGAAGTCTTAGTGTCCAAAACAACTCTCAAAACTTTGAATTTTGAAACCCTAACTAACAAACTAACCTAATTAAGGCTAACCTCATAGTTGGTTATCTCATCTTGACGCAACAAATGTTGAATATAGGCAATTAAATGATGATTTGAAGCATTTATTGAGTAAAGTGTCGGTTGGATACATTGTTGGCTTGATCATCTTGATAGTTATCAATCAATTGATGCTTTTGCCATAGCTAATTGATGAAACGTTGACTTCATTAGTATCTATTGTTTTACATTGCCTATTAATTAATAGCAGATAGTCATTGAAGTACTAACCCACTGAGTTACAACCTGCATATATACTGTATTATTGTTGTCTTGTTTCGAGCAGGTGTTTTCATTTGGGGCTACACTTCATTATTGGTTGTTTAGACGGAATATCTGACCTAGGTGGTAACCTGTGAGGAGGAACTTCTACTTTAAGCTTTATACCTTTGCCTCTTCAAAACCCCAGGTTGTCGGGGACGTCTCCCCTGGGCTAACCTCCCTAAACAGAAAGAACCTCCCCATTGAGGTGACATTGGGTGGGGAAGGTTCCTGTTACGCCAGTTTGGTCTCTATCCTTTAGCCTTTGACGTAAACTACAAACTGTGCGATAACAGTCATCATTGAATATTTCATCTTTATTGCAACAACGTTTTACTTTATGAGCAATTGAATGGTGGTTAAGGCATTAATTGAATAAAGTGTTGATTGGTTACATTGAATGCCACATTTGTTCCAGTATTTATTGGTGAAGTGACATTATTTTCATTGCTATATTGATAAACATTGACTTCGTCAACATTTACTGCTAATTGCTTGTATTGAATATTAGATAGTCTTATGAAGTACTAACCCATTGAAATATAGCTTGCATATATCTGTTTGCTGTTGTCTTGTTCCGGGCAGGTGTTCTTCATTGGGGATTTACTTCATTATTGGCTGTTTAGCCGAGACTTTCTGTTTGGGTGTTGACTTGTGAGGGGGAAAGTTTGTCCTTATCTCATTATCCTTCTGCCTCCTCAAAACCACAGGTCACCGGGGATGTCTCCCCTGGGCCTAACCTCCCTAAAGAGAAAGAACCTCCCCATCGTGGTGACATTGGGTGCGATAGGTTCCTGATACGCCAATTTGGCCTTCAACTTTATAGCCTTTCTTCTTAGCTACAAACTATGCGATAATAAGTACTGTTACAACACAACATACCACATGTCTATGAGGATGTCACCACTTAGAGCATTGTATGGATACGATGCACCCTCTTTTGTGGAGACTGTGTTTGGGGATAGCAGGGTCCCGAGGGCCAAAGACTGGATCGAGGAGAGTCAAAGGATTCTACGGGCAGTGAAGGAAAATCTGCAGGTAGCACAAAACCAAAAAAAGATCTATGCAGACAGGCAGAGCATAGAGAGCAGTTTCGAGGTAGGGGACTTGGTTTTTCTGCGATCACAGTCGTACAGACAGTCTTCATTGAAGAAAAGCGGGGCAGAGAAGCTGAAGCCCAGGTTCTATGGGTCATACAAAGTCATCAAGAGAGTAGGCGAAGTTTCCTACGAGCTAGAGCTGCCAGAGGGTAGCAAGATACACAACGTGTTCCACGTTTCTTGCCTTAAAAAGGAAGTGGGACAACATGTGTCGATTTCAGAGGAGTTTCCACCCTTGGATGAGGAGGGACAGTTGGAGCTAGTGTCAGAGGAGGTGCTAGAGCGAAGAGAGCACAGGTTGAGGAGCAGGGTCATCAGGGAGTGCTTGGTCAGATGGAGGGGACTTCCAGTGGAGGATGCCATGTGGGAGGGAGAGCATATATTGCAGCACCCAGGATTGATGTTCCTTAAGGACAAACAATCTCGGGAAGGGAGGACTGTGATGTCTCGTTCCCAAGAATAGCCTCAACAGGGAGTGACTTAGTAGTCTATCTGTTCCCGTAGACTATAGTCTGGAAAAAACAGGGAACAAAGGGAGAAA
Source organism: Picea engelmannii (assembly GCA_009831015.1). NCBI lineage: Eukaryota > Viridiplantae > Streptophyta > Pinopsida > Pinales > Pinaceae > Picea > Picea engelmannii. The sequence continues at coordinate 418,678 of ML804477.1, forward strand.
TAAGGGTGAATAAAAGGCTAAACGATGAATTAAGCCAAAAATCATAGGAAAAGTAACTTAAGCAAAGTCAATGGAGAAATAGAAGAAAAATCTGTTAAGGGGGGATTTAATTAATTATTCATACTCGACTTAGGAGAAAGGCGCCTAGCTTAAGTGATGTCAACGACAAATTAGATCGGTGGAGGTATAAGAAGAGGAATTTGACCTAATTCCTCATTATCATTGATTTGTGAATTGAGAAACAGGTTCCAGAGGAGGAAGTCGACCTCAACATATGTTTTGTGGATTTCTAGAGGAAACCACCACCCCAGATCAATTTCGATGTTGGAAGACACACCCTAGCCTATCGAAAGTACCATCCAGGTATTTCACCGTGCCATATCAGTGATCTACAGACCCAGTTCAGTCAATGTGCATTGCATCCAGTGAGGGCACAAGGGTTTGAGAGACAGTTTTGTGTAGCTGGACGAGACCGGAGCAGATCTCGTCATAACCTTCCGACCGAGTTGAGAGGGAGCCAATGCGCTTCTTTTGAGCCATCAGTCTTTATATTTCAACGGAGGAATCCACCTGTGCACATCAGTCATCCAGGAAGTGTGCAACACTTGGGGAGGTACATTGGGGGTTCCACTAAGCTCACCAGATCAGACCCTGGGAAACCCTCCTGACCCATTACAGAGGAGGCTAGGGCGCTCATTTTGAGATAGGTATCATCTGATTCCAACAAGTGGAATCATCAGGGCGCATTGCCAGAGCCCAGGAGGTGCACAAACCCCCAGGGGATCCCATCCGAGGTCCATTCAAAGCTTCAGTGAGCCGATCTTCAGTTTTCCAGATATCTAGAGGAGCTTAGACGACAAGGCGCACTGTTTTGGATAGTTTTCAGGATGATCAGACGAGTATATCCACTAGGGAAAATGCATCATTCCTTTGCAGCAGTTATCGTGAGCTTCCAAGTTGCATGTAGTCGATCTATCTACGCATGTTGCAGATCCATTCACATCTTTTGATCACGGGTATTTTATGTTATTTTGCATTGTACTCCAGTGATGATCCAGGAGATCTAGTTGATGATTAGTTCTCTGCTTTTCGCATGCCAATTGTATTTCCTACTATTTCACATAATAAATGTTATTGAGTTATGTTGGTCCTTTATTACTCGCATGCATGATATAATGGTAAAACATCATTCTATCTAAACACACACATGCAAAATCACCACACATGTTAAGACAAAGAGACTAAAACGCATCCAGAAACCCCTAGAGTATCAGATCCAAGAACGTAAACATCAGTTCAGTAGAGCATATCCAGATCCACCAGATCAAGGATATTTCAGCCTCAAGAGGAGCAGTGCAAGAAATTGAGCAACAAGATATACAGTATTCTGATAGGGGGAGTCACTCTCAGTATGTGCATAGTCAAAAGGACAATTCTCTTTGCAGCGACAAAGAGGATCATATAACAAGGGGGAGTGAAGGTCAGAGGAACACACTTACAGGGGGAGCAACTCAACAATAAGGGTTGCCTTCAATGACAAAGGGGGAGTTTTTTGAGCATATGTTGTCATTGATGTCAACATGGCGCAAAGTTGGCACACACGCAGAAGGATTGAAGGGTGAAGGGATCAACGACGCAAAAGAAATCACAGAAGTGATTGAGTCTACCAAGAGTGCACGCAAAATAGGAGGATAACCTATGACGAAGTTCGGAAGTGAAGTGAAATGCGACAAATTCCCTTGTCTACAATTGTGGAATGAATCAGCGAATGTTTATGCCACAGAGTGACGATGTTTTGAGCAAGAGACAAATGACAGAGTGAACTGCGACGGGATGTGTGGAAGATTGCATAGATGAAAATCTACAGGGCGCCTTGAGACAGTGCGACGAATGGTGTAGTGGAGTGTCACGAGATGAAGTCCAAAGTAGAATGCGACTGAACGAGTCAGCATGGGAACTTATAGTTTGATGGGGCGATTCAGTAAGCACACTGCAAGACAAATGTGACGGGATGAAGACTTGTGACTTGAGTCTTGCTCTCTGGCTTTATCTGCGCAGTGGATGCTTTGTAGACCAAAATGAATTTATTGCGTCATTCTTCAATAGATGCTCGGATAATATGGAGCACAGTCATAGGAAGACTTGGTCCATTTGATTTAGTCAAAGTTTGTCCACAATGTAACAGTGATGTGTCCACATACTTTATTTAGACAAAATTGTAATTGACAGGATTTTGATATGGTCAAAGTTTGTCCACAATATAACTGTCATACTTTATTGAGACAAAATCGTAATTGACAAGATTTTGATGTGGTCAAAGTTTGTCCACATTGTAACTGTCACGCGTCCACATACAGGAAGGTGAACTCGGGAAAATTAGTATAAGTATGGATACGCTCTGATCGTGGATGGGTGCGCCAAATGATGTGAAAACGATACAGTAACAATTCATAGGAACATAAATGTAAATTTTTCAGGATGTGTAGAAATATTTAGTGATTTAACATATTTTTTTAAGTTTAGGGTGGCAGGGTGGTGCTAGGGTGAGTCGAAGCTTACTGAAGATTGGGGTCCTCATTTTTGTAATGGGTTGGTGCCTGAGAGGATTGGTGTCCTCATTATCTGTGACAGGTTGGTGCCTGAGAGGATTGGTGTCCTCATTATCTGTGACAGGTTGGTGCCTGAGAGGATTGGTGTCCTCGTTTTCTGCAACAGGTGGGTTCCTATTGAGCTGAAAATTTATAACTTGTAAGTCGGTGCTTGCAGAGGAACATAAAGAAGATGTTTTGTGGTTTTTTTCCTGCATTGGGTTTCCGCGTAAAAATCTTAGTGTATTGTGTTCATTGTGTTGTTTTGATTTCTGCATGTATCTGTCATTAAGTGCACACTTCTAAATAACTTAGATGGCTATTTTGATTTCTGCTTGTATCTGTCATTAAGTGCGCATTTCTAAATAACTTAACTGGTTGAGAAGAAAGAAAAATACAAAAGGTTAAGGTAATACTGTTCACCCCCCCCCCTCTCAGTATTGTTGCGAGTATCAACAAGATTTTGCAAGCTTCACACACATATTTATTATTATTTGTCCTATTGGTTGCCAACCAAAGCTCAGTTTTGGAGGTTGGAGCAAATTTTGAGATCATACCTATGGTCAAAGTATGGAAGAGAGGGGTTTTCCGTTGATCCCTTGGGATGTGTGTATCATGCCTAAGGATGAGGAGGAGCTTGGTTTTATTGATGTTGCCACTCAAGGCTCCATTCTGGCTACCAAATGGGTGGCCTGGAGTCTTAAGGGTGATGCACCTTGGCAGCTTTTGTTTCAGCATTGGATGATGACATCGTAGCATGTTGGGAAGGCGCGAGGGACTTTCTCTTTATTTAATATCATCTCTTCCTCCCATCTATTACAGGTTGCATCTCTCTTATTTTTAAAAGCATTTGGATAGCTTGGAAAGCAATGTTGGGCTTGGTTAGGTGGAACATGGATGGAAGTAGGGCATGTTGGGACCTAGCACGATGACCCATTTGGAGTTGGAGGTCGCAAAGAACTTTCCTTACTGAGATACCTTGCCTTCAAGCTCACCAATTGAGCAAGAAAGGCATCTACTTTTGGGGCAATTTGTGGGATGTGGTTTCTGAGGCTTAGAAGGATTCACCATATGCCTGTTCCCCGGAACACTTGGACCTGCGTAGATAGATATAGAAATACAACCGCTTCATTATTTATTCATTAGACCTCTAGGAACATGTGATCAATTGTAAACAGATTATGGCACATCGTGATCATGAGACCATATACATAAAGGAAGAGGTCGGTACTAACTCATTTAGAAGTAAGTAATCTGCAAAGGTTGGAGAGCCTACTTGCCCATGAAGTTGGAAGGAGAGTTCCCCCTGAGGATGGAGTGATATCGCTAGAGATATACCCGGGAGCATGTAACCTGCCACATCCACATGTCAAGACTCAAAAGTATGGCCTTCTTTCCTTTGATAGACATTCAATTTGAAGTTGGTCAAGCTCATTCCCCAACTAGATGTTTTCAAAATGAACATTAGCATGCCAATTCCATTTTGGAGAGATTGGGAGTGGAGCTTTGGCAAGCCCTTGTAGCAGTATGACTATTGTTGGCTCTACTCATTGCTACGTCAGTGGCATCATCTAGCCCCATTTCTCTCGAGACAGGTGTTTGTGGATCCAGAGGATAGGTGGGTGCACCGACTTCATAGTGTCTAAACCATTCATCTATCTTATAAGCTCGGGGTTTTCACATGTTATTTAGTAGGGGATCCCCTCTAAAGCCATATTGGTGAAGAGTGGGATTTTAGATGATCATTTCCCTACTTGTCACCACTCTGAGATGGTGATGCACATATTTTGGGAGTGCTCATTTCCTAGGAGTTGTTGGGCATTCATTCAAGACCATTGCTTTGTTCTTCTTTAGGGTCAGATTCATTGGCATGCTGCATTGTTTGGTGACTGCAGCTATCTAGTTTGCTCCTCCTTCATTGGTATTCGGCAATGTTTGCAAGTTTCTGCCTTTGTTCACACTCTGGAAGATTCAGTGTAAGTTTATTTTTGAGATTGAGGTTAGCTCTCTGTCAGCTTCTTGTGCTGTGGTGTGATGAGGTACATCACCAGCTATTGGCTAAGGGAGTTTTGTTGATCAAATATGCTCAAGTTTTATTTCAGCATTTATATCTCTTCGGAACAGGATATAAAGTCCATTGTGTATACCCTTCCACTTTTTGGTTTACTGTTTGTAAATATATGATGTATTTTTCAATAAAGAAAATGTGATAGCCTTGTTGACAGGTTCAGCAGATTTTGAATACCCATCATCAAAGGAAAAGTTTCTTGATGACTAACTTCACTTTGACACGAGATCATCTCAAGTCATCATCTTTAAAATATTCTTATTGATTTTGCTTCTGCATCTGATCCACATTAGTCAGTATATCTTATGGTCACAGGGTTCAACTAATGACACTTAGCTTTAACCTTTGGTCCTTCCTATAATACTCATTTTTTACTGATGTTACAAATATGATAACAGAGGGAGGGACATGAGATAGTATCCGTGATAAATCATATTATTCATAATAGCATTGTAATTTCTAATGGAAATAACTCAATTGCTTCTTGTCTCTTCAGAGTTGAGAAAGTTATTAGTCGTGTTTAAGGCCTAATTAAACCTAAAAATGCAGATCACTTATCTTTCTCTAATTTTATGATACCAATCACATGCTAAATAATCTAAGTTCACATGCAAATGCATTGATATGAGGATGTCTCTAACCATGAAAAACATTCAATGCATGGGAAAGGTCTGAAAGGAAGAGAGCAAATATATGTGCTGCAGTATGACTGTAAATAAATAAATAGCAGCAAAGCAATAGAATTAAATAGAATACACTAGCTATTGAAAATACTTACAGCAAGACAAATGGGTCCAGCGTGAAGTGTCAAGTTCTGCTTGGTGGGGCCTCCATTTCGGTATTCATGACTTGGAAAATTAATCCAGAAGCCAACCATGGGATTGAAACTCACCCAACCATATACTCCACCGTCCTTGTTATCCAAGGAATACTGGTACTTGTCATCTACCTGCTCCCCAACCATAAAATAATTAATTTCTTATTCGAATCAAAACAAAATTTAATGCACAGAAATCATACATCCCACTCCACCATCAAGATTTGCAATAAGTCACCCTACTACTTATAAAGCCTCCACTGAAAAATGTTAAATACGTTCTGTAAAGCTAATGCCATTGCACTGGAATAAAATTCAGATTTGTTGAGCCAAAGACGTCTGTATTATCCTCACTGACATCATCACACAAAATCTTAGAAGGTCCTTTCTCAACTAAAAATCATCAAGCTTAGGATTTGACAGTTAGCGATGACTCGCATTTCAGATTCCACAAAAGGTTTTTGTTCTCAACTTTGCATCTTTCCTGCAAATTTTTAAAATGGTTGCATGCCAAATTTTAAAGTGGAAAATCATATATATATAAAACAATAATGATTAAATGATTATAAAACTTTTTAAGGCATGCTTATTTCAACATGCAAGGCATATATATATATATATATATATATATCAAAACTTAGGCAGATTCTACATTATTCAATCATCAAATTGATATATTGGGATGTATACAACCAAAGCACTTCAGGTAAGAGTATTTATTATTGTGGAACAGAATCCTAATGTAAGGACATGCCACTTATAGTAATAGCTTGTAATACATCACATAGTTAACGGTTACAAGCCTATAGCACTGCAAAGAGGAGCAGAGCAAAGTAGCGCGGAAAGGAGAAGAGCTATGAGTGGAAGCGTAAAGGAGCTTCATGAAAACCCTATCAAGGTGGATCTCACTTCCCTCATAAGCCAAGCTTTTGGCATTCCTAACAGAAAAGGTTAAGAAAATTCCAAGGCCAATCCCTGCAAAGTGTTGTTTGGAGAAATCCAGCTCAGTTCTTGAAATCTGTGTTAATCGTATGTAGATTGTGCCCTCTTTGGTCGCCCCTGTGTCCCGAATTCTAAGGTGCAAATTTGTGGGGATGTGACCTTTAATGCAAACCCTAACCAATTGGATCAATGCAAATTGGAAACCCTCTAGTGGTTTCTCAATGTCTCTCCTAAGGCAGGGATACTTCTCAATTTTCCTCTCCTTCACCAATGAGAGAGATCAGTTTTTTGATTGGGGGCCCTAGTTCTAGAACAAGGCTAGTCTCTTTATGTGATTTTGCTCCTCATGCTTCGATCATAGCGTGGCAATCCTTACAGTTACTCCAGTTTGGTTTTCCTTCCATTTCTTCCATTGGAGTTTACGAATGAATATTCTTTCAAGCTTATTGGTGATAAGTTTGGGTCATTCATAAAATCCTCAAAGGTTATCCTAGAAGGTAAAATGGCTTCATATGCCTGTATCCCTGTGAAATTGGATCTAAGAAAACCTATCCATGAAAATATCTCTATTAGAGTCAAATACTACACTCACTGCCACAGTTTGGGCTATGAAGCCACTCCCCTTAAAGGTATATCATGCCTTGAATATGGCTATTTGGACAACAAATATCCATCCAACCTTGCAAAGTTTCCAATCAAGTGGGAGGGTTTTAAGACCTAGAAGTGTCCAAATCAAAGGCAAGAAAACAAATAATACTTAGATAAAAAAAAAACCGTTAATTATTCATACTTCAAATAAGTTTGATGCCCTAAAGGAGGTTGTAGAACTAGAGATTCAACCCTCCCTAGAGCCTCTTGATACTGTCTCTCAAGTCCCAGCTTCGATGGGTGCATTCTATCAAGCATCCTAGGGTTGAGAAAGAAAAAAAAAAGGCTCCCCTTGTAGATCAGGCACCATTTGATCCAATCTCTCAACCCTCCATCCAAGACAAAGCCAACCCCTCCCTTTAAATGATCTCTACTAACTCAAAAGTTGACTCTCTTCCTCCCAAAAAGGACATGTTGATCACCTATTTCGAATAGGGGTCAGCGTCATGTATCATGAAGCTCTGTACCTTATGGTGCAACACATTTCGAAGAATTATGGCTCAGCAGGGAAAAATTTCCCCCCAGCACGTCTTTCTATGTAATCAGAATGTTCTCTCCCCTATGTGGGATAATAATGTAATAGGTCAGCACGAGTCATTTTTTTAGTTAGTTGCTTAGGAATTTATCATTAGGGAAGTCCTTTCACTGAGTGTTTTTTTTTCTTCAGGTAATTAATTTGGCCTAATAGGCCATTTTAATTATCCTTGAGTTTTTCACTCACAATAATCCTCCAAAGTGGTGAAAGGCGTTCTAATGATAGAGCCCAAGGGGTGACTAAGGTTTAGGAATGTTGTAAATGACCATGCTAGACATCTTCTAGAGTCTTGCGGAATTCCATTAAGTTTGATAGGTTTTTTTAATTCTTAAAATTTTCCATTTATTGGAAATTTTAATTATTTTTTATGTAAAATGTAAAAAATTGGTCCTTGGGGATTTTGTATAGGGGTGTGGGTACTCAAAACAAATGGCAGATGATCCCCTACACCCTTGGACCAAGTTTCAGCTCAATTGGACAATTTTTGCTAGGTCTTTGTCCATGAGGATTCAGAATCAGTCAAAAGTCAGGATTTAATTGGCTAAGGTAAAAAGCCAAAAAATTGTAAAAAATGACTAAAGTCATGAGAGAGAGTGGGAAAGTATTTTCTAATGTATTTCCTAAGTTGAAAAAGTTATTTTCCACTTAGAATACCCCCCCTTGCTAAGCCAACAACCAAAAGTGGTCACTCCCTAGTGAAAAGTGCGCCCCCTTGCTCATTAACTTGGTCAAAATAAAAAATTAAAGTGAGAAGGCAGCCAAAACCCTAAGTGCACCCCCCCTTGAGTCTAACTTCATGTTTGATGAAAGGTGTTGACCACCTATTTCGACTAGGGGGTCAACTCCATGTGCCATGAAGCTGTGTACCTGATGGTGCAACAAAGTTGAAGACTTACTGGTTCTACAAGGCAATTTTGGCCTCAACACTTCTTTTTGTAACTGGATTTTTCACTCCCTGCGTGGGATAATAATGTAATGGGTCTGCATGGATCATATTGTAGGTTAGTTTCCTAGGACTTTATCATTAGGAAAGTCCTTTCATCGAGTGTTTTTTTTCCTCGGGTAATTAATTTGGCTTAACCAGCCTTTTTAATTACCCTTGAGTTTTTCACTCCCACAATAATTCTCCAAAGTGGTGAAAGGCGTTCTAATCATCAATCCCAATTGGTGACTAGAGTCTAGGAGTATTGTAAATGACCATGCTAGTAGTTTTTTTTTATTTTTTTAAATTACCCAATTAATGGTAGTTTTAATTATTTTTTATGTAAAAATGTAAAAACCAGGTCCTAGAGGATTTTGATAGGGGTATGAGTACTCAAAAGAAATGGAATGACACCCTCAACACCCATGGACCAAGTTTCAACTCAATTGGAAAAGTTTTGCTAGGTCATTGTCCATGAAGAGTCCAAGTCAATCTTAAGTCAGCAATTTAATTGCTTAATTGACAAAGTCAAAATGTCATTTTTTTGTAAAAAATAAGCAAAAAGGTTTGAGAGAGAGTGAGAAAGGTTTCCTGACCTTTTTCCTAAGTTGGAAAAGTAATTTTCCACTTAAATAACCCCCCTTGCTTAGCCAACAACTTAAAGTGGTGTTCCCTTGCTAATTGACATGTGGGAATTAAAAAGTTTAAGTGAAAAAAACCACCTAAACCCTAAATTCGCCCTCCTTAGTGTTTAACTTAATGTTTGACCATAGGAAAATGTGTTTTGCCCCTTTACACCTCACCCCTCAAAACCTAACTCACTACCAAAACCCTAAAAGTGACTCTTCCTTGACTTTGTCTATTTCTCTTGGATGTGTGACACTTGTAACTCATCCAAGAGGGGTCTCTCTCCTCTCCCAAGTATAAAAGAATGCTCACCCCCCCCCTCATTACACATCTATTCTCTGCTACTATTACTATACCCAAAACTCTCCCACTCCTCTCTCTCTCTCTTCTTGTTCTCATTCTTTCTTCTCAAGCTTGTGGCAAGTATTTGTTCAAGCTTGCTTCTAATAAAAGAATCTTTGGAGGAAATCTTTGGCATTGAGATTCTTCTTGATGCTTGGCTTTGGATCTTATTGGAGGTGATTTGTATCTTGGTTCTTTGAGTTTTTAGCTTCTAGATCTAGAGTAGGAGATCCAAGCAAAGTATTTTGCTTGAGATCTATAGTAGTATTGCTCTAGATCTTAGTGTAGTAGTTTCCTTTCTTTAGCAAAGTATTTTGTTAATGTTTTTGGGATCTACTCACCTCCTTCTTTATTTTGTGTCTTGAGCTCTATTGTTGCGGGTCACTAAGGGTTGAGGAAAGATAAATTTCAGATCTGAAAATTTATCCCTTCACCCACTAGAAACCCTCTAATTTTTTTGTTCTTACACTCATATTTCTATAGATTTTTTTGGTATATTTCTGCAGTAGAATAGGTCATTTAATCATCAGTTATATGTTGTTTTATTTGTCTAAAATTTTTGGTTTGTTCTAACATAAATTCTCCAAGGTTTATTGGTTGTTTTGCAGCTTTTCCAACAAGTTTTACTTGTTGATTTTCTGTAGATCTGAACCAGTTAAGGGGAGGTGTTGCCCATTTGGGGCCACAAATCATCAACAAACAACCTCCCAAGAAAGGGTATTGAATACCCTATTCTTCTTCTACTTTCTAACATTGTAAGTGTTGACCGCCTATTCAACTAGGGGGTCAACTGCATGTGCCATGAAGATATGCATCATCAAATGCTAATATGTCGAAGACAGTTTGGTTCTACTAGGCAATTTATGCCTCCAGCACAAATTTTTGTAAACTGAATTTCCACACCCCTGCGTGGGTTAATAATGTAATAGGTTTGCATGGATCATAGTTAGGTCAAGTACCTTGGGATGTTTTCATTGGGAGAGTTCCTTTCACGGAGGGTTTCTTATCCTCAAGTTATTAATTGGGTTTTTCAGCCTTATTAATTTCCCTTGAGTTTTTCCCTCACACCTGCAATAATTCCTCCAAAGTGGTGAAGGGCATTCTAATGGTCTCATCCTCTGGTAGTTATTGTTTAGGAATGATGTAAATGACCATGTAAGACATCTTAGAAAGTTTCACGGAGTTTCATCGAGTCTAGATAGGTTTTTTTTATTAATTAAATTTAATTAATTTTCATAAGGTTGGGATTTTAATTATTTAATTAATTAATTGTGTTTGAGCAATTATTGTAAAAACTAGGCCTTTGGGTTTTTGATAGGGGTATTTGTGCTCAAAAGAAATGGAAAGGCACCCCCTACACCCTTGGACCAAGTTTCAGCTCAGTCAGACAATTTTTGCTAGGCATTTGTCCACCTGGAGTGTCAGTCAGTTAAAACAACAATTTTAATTGCTAAGTATGACATTGTTGAAATGTCAAGTTTTGTAATTCTTGAGTTAATGGGGTAATGTATTGATGGAAAAGAGCAAGAGGGATGATTCCTAACCTACCCAACCCACCTCCTAACCTTTTCTCACCCCCTTGCACAACCCACTCACTAAACACCCACACCCCTAAGGGGATTTGCGCCTCCCCTCACATAAAAACCTTTGAAGTGTCATTTAATTGATTGTGGAGCCCCTCCCATGAGTGGTGTGCCCTTCCTAGCCTACCACCTCACCCATTGCTTGTCCCCACATGCCAACTCACTTATCCAACTCATCATTCCTCACCCAAACCTTAAGTGGTGCACCTCTCTCCTTGGGATGCTCTCTTTGGATTGGTTGTTGACACTTGGAACTCATCTAAGAGGGGTAAATTTTCCTCTCCAAGAATAAATAGAGCCTCTCCTCACTCATTTCTTGACCAATTTTTGAGCTATTGTTACTCTACTGAAATTTCGCCCCATCTCTCTTGCTCTTTGCCTCTTGCTTCCATCCCATTTTTCTCTTGAGAGTCTTATAGCAACTTGTTGCTGCAACACTCTCCCATTTGGATTAATAAAGCTTTGGAGGATTTGGAATCACCAAGTGTATTCTGGTTACATTCTTACTTATGAGGTGATATTGTTGATTTAAGCTTATTGTGTAGTATTGAGTAGATCTTTGGTGAAGTAGTTTGCTAGGGTAGATTAACAAAGAGTATTCTTGTTGGTTTATATATGTTGGATAGCTAGTTGTTTGAAGTATTTCAGATTGTTAGTTTATCCATACACATTATCTACTTCCATGCTTCACGATTTGTCTTGAGTTTTGCAGGTTTACCTCAAGGGATTGTTGGGAAAGCCTCAAGAAGGAGTCTTCCCTCAAAGCCTTCTCACACTCCTAGCTTTACTTAGTCCTATTTTCTGCTTACATTCAATTTATATTTCAATTTGATAACCATCTTAGATAGGTCATATAATTTCAATTTCATTTGGAGATTTTTATGTGAAAAAGTTCTGCGTAAAAACCAGAAATTTTTCTTAACATTTTTGTGTTGTGCAGCATTTCCAGCAAGCATTTGTTTGCTGGTTTTTTGCAGATTCTTACCAGGAACAAGGGGATATGCCGCCCGAATCCACCCGTACAACACTCCAAAACAACCTTCTTTGAGTGGGTAACGATTTCCCTCTTTTCTCCACTCTTTTCTAGCATTGTGGCAAGCCCCCGAGAAGTTCCTTTGAGGCTTGCATTCTCTTGTATTAAGTTTCATTCTTGTAAGTTATTTCAGCAAACCTTTGTTGCCTACACCCTGGGAGAGTGATTGGCTCAGCCAACCCCCCAAAATGGTTGGGCTAGGACTTAGTTTTATTTTTGCATTTGTTATTCTCTTGCCCCACTTGTCATTAGGACAAGGTTGTGTGGCTAGTTTGTTCTAATAATAATTGTTTAGTTTTTTTTTCAACCCTCTTTGGCACAACATTGGTAGGCTTGCCTCCACCTTGTGCCATTGTGAGTGGTTTGCAATACATTTCAAGTTTTGAGTAATTAAGTTGCCTACACCTTGGGAGAGACATCCCCATATCGTATGGCTAGGATGGTAATAATGTGTTGATGATTATTGTTGCTTACATGGTTAAAATCTTCTAGAGTAGACATCACACATATACTCATCTTAGTTTAAGCCCTCAAGGCATATTTCCATTTACATGCTCTAGTTTTCTTTTCAACAAGTATTTCAATCTATAGCATGCTATCGTAAATGTGATAAATCACATGGTTAAATGGTTGTGGTCTAAAGCAATTTTCATGTTCATTTGACAAGCTGTTCTTGTCTTTCATTTACATCTCTTTCTTCAAGTTTATACATGCAAATGGATGGTGAATGACATGGTCAAGTGAATGATATTTACTTTCAGCTTTCATTTCGTGCTTTAGATGTGTTTATAAGTTTCAATTTCATAATCTGTAATACATTTGCACAACCATTTAAGATTCGGTTTTGGGCAGTTTTCACTATTTTTGGGCATCTAAAACTTATTTAAAACACTCATAACACATCTTAAGACTTAGTCCTAAGTCATAATAACTTATTAGACCAACTAGGACACCTAAATACCACCATCTTCGCCATCTAAAACAGGGTTTGAGGAAAACAACGGAAGGTGTAGGCCAGGGACAGTCTCACGGTGCACAGGATGCGTCCTTTCCGGGGAGTACTCGGATCTTAGGGTTGACCTGTGAAACTAGGGTGGGCCTTTTTGCCTTACTTCTTGAGCATCCAGTAGCCATTTGGTAATTGGGGGAGGAGGATTAAGGTTTGAGACTTAGTTAGGAGGGTAATTAAAATCTGTAAATCTTTAAGCAACTCCTAACCACTTAGTCTTTTAGACAATCTTTACTTGGGTATATCTTATGATGGATGTTTAGAGCATTAGCTTGCAAGCACATACATCATTTATCTTTCATGCAAGTGTGGTTGAATATCTAAGTGTTAGATCTGTTGATTTTGTTGAGCATTTATCTTTCAAGTATTTTATATCTTTCATTCATGCTCTTTATGGTGTGATCCCTCAAGAGATAGCGCATCCCACTGGGAGGCATCTTCTTGTTGGATCATGAGTGCTTTAGTGGGTGCCATTGAAAAGTAGTCCAATTCGTATTGGGGCATGCTTGGCCTTATGTGAATGATCTTAACATTTTGAAATATCTTTTAATTCTCACACTTTAAGGCACTTGTTAATCTTGTTCATTTGTATCTTGTGTATCTTATCCATCTTGTTCATAATTGTTGTATTGTCTTATATTCATTATTGTAAGTACTTGTAGCATTGTTGTGGAATAGTTGTAACTTTGTAATACTTGTAATCCTTTGTAAATAAACTCCCTTTAACTTAGTTGACCCCTTGCCCAACCTTTAGGCACTAGTCTTAGTTGACTTAGGGAAGGGTTTGCTTAACATAAGTGATTGTGCATCTTGCATTTGCTGCCTTTGCATCATAGGTTAGTTTCCCCTAAACCTTTAACAAATTAAAACCAACTCCTAGAACATAAACGTTAAATCATATCTAGTAACTAGGGTCTACCCCCCTTGGCTTCCCTAGGAGTAAGCCTAGAAGGAAGAGGTTCCAGTCAAGGTGACAGTGTGGACTATGAACCTAGGCATTGTGCCTCCACAGACACACTAAGTGAGTTGGACTTTGCTCATGTTTGCAAGTGTGTATTAGGACGGAAACAGTAAGCAAGCCCAAAGAGAGTCTCTTGGGCTTGCATTTCTCAAGTTTACCAAAATTTCTTCATTTTTTATTTATGTTTGCCTACACCTAGCAAAGAGGCTTGGCTTTTCCACCCATGCTAAATCGTAAGGCTAGGATTTAGAAGTAATTTTATGTTTTAAGTTTTTATCTTGTTGCCCCACTTGTCCTTAAGACAAGGTCGTGTGGCTAGGCTTAATTGCTTTCTTTTCAAGTCAAGTTATTGGATTTATTCATTCTTTTGCCTACACCCTGCAAAGAGGATTGGCTTAGCCACCCATGCAGTATCGTAAGGCTAGTTTAGCATGTTAAGTGGTTAATGGTTTTATGCTTCTAGTTTCATTTAATTTCTTTCTTAGTTCATGGTTTATATTTCATAATAGTTAGAAGCATTTCCCTTTTTTTTATTCTTCTATAAGCTCTTGGAAGCACTTTCATTTCTTGTACATTTTCTTTAAGCACTTGTTATTTCATCTATTTAAGCTTTCAACACAATTAATCTTGATTGTTAAATCAATCTACTTGTATCTCTAGGAGGATCAATAAATCTAGTAATTAGATCACCCTTTACTGATACAACTTTTGCCACCAAAAAGGGGGCTTTTGGAGGCTACTTGGGGTGCAAGATCAGGGATGATCTCACAACACTAGGTGTCCCCCTTGTTGAGCGCCCAAGTTTTTCGGGTTGACATGTGGAGCTAGGGTAAGGCCTTGTTTGCCTTGCTTATTGAGCACCCAACAATCATTTTGGCCAAAGCGGTAGGAGTATAGGGGAAGTCACATAGTCTAGTTTGCAGCTTCACCTCACATTAATTCAACTCTAAAATTTACCCACACAACCTAAGTTTTAATTTCATAATCTAATCTAAGTTGTGTATGCTCTTTTATTTCCTACAACATTTACTTCAAGTGTTATCTTTTAAGCATTTACATTTTAATTGAGCATTGTTGTGATTGAATAATTCATCTTTGAAGTTGCGCACTAGTGCCCTTGGTGGCTTTGTTTTCAAGTTGAATCATCTTTGAAGTTGTGCACCTCTCCTTTGGGGCCTTCAAGCTTGGGTTGTAAGTTGTGTTTTTTGTGGTAATGCATCTTTGATCTATCCTTCTTCATATCTGCAAAATCAGTTGAATGGTTAGTTCATTGGTGTAATAGATCTAACAAGTGCATCTCTCCTTTCTTTTGTACATTTGTAAGTAGTTGTATCCTTGTATATTGTTAACTCATCTAGCTATTCTTTATTGTTGTAATTGTATCTCATTTAATTTGTAAAGTTATTCTTTCATTTGTACTTAGATCTTTGTGTTTTAATTTAATTGACCCCATTGCCCAACCTTAGGCACTAGTCATAGTTGACTTAGGGAAAGGGTTGCATTTCATTTAAGGTTTGCATTGCATTGCTGCCTCTCATATAGGATAGCTTCCCCCTGCCTTTAAAAAACTAAAATTAACTCCTAGAATTTATTTAATAATTCACATAGTAACTAGGGTCTACCTCCCTTGGCTTCCCTAGGAGTGAGCCTAGACGAAATAAATCCAAATCAAGGTGACAGTGCGTTTGGATTTAGGCATTGTGCCTCCAAGGACACACTAAGTGGATTGAGACTTTTTCCACGTTTGCAAGTGTGTATTAGGACGAAAACAAAAGGAAAAAGTGTTTTCCCCCTTCCCCTCTCACCCTTCAAACCCTAATCACTACCAAAACCTTAAAAGTGCACCCTACTTGACTTTGTCTCCTTCCCTTGGATGAATGACACTTGGAGCTCATCCAAGAGGGGTCTTTCATCTCTCCCAAGTATAAAAGAATGCCCACCCCTCCTCATTTCTCCCTCTACTCTCAGAGCAAGTTTATGCTACCCAATTTTCTCCCATTCTCTTCACTCTCTCTCCCATTCTCTCATTGTAAATCGTGTTGCAAGTATTTGCAGCATCATTTTCTGAATAATAAAGGAAGCTTTGGAGGATATCTTGTGTGCATTGGGAGTCTTCTTGATGTTGTTCATGGTTCTTTTGTGAGGTGATATTGTTGCTTTACTTTTGTGTATTTCTTGCTTACATTGTCTTGAATTGGAGATCCAAACAAAGTATTTTGCTTGGAAGAATTGATAGTAGTATTACTATTAGTTTTGTGGGTTATTTTTATAGAATTTGGAAAGTATTTTGCAAATTCTTTTAGATGCACTCACCTCATTGTTTGTTTTGTAACAAGTATTCGCTTATTTGCAGGTCACCATAGGTTTGGAGAAGTGAATTTCAGATCTGGAAATTCACTTGTTCAACCATCCAAAGCCTCCAATATTTTGTTCATATTTTTACTCTAAAAATTTATGTTTTATACACTAACAGAAATTAATAAGTTTTTTAGTGTTTTGCAGCATTTTCCAGCAAGCTTTGCTTGTTGTTTTGTGCAGATTCTTGCCAGGTCAAGGGGAGGTGCTGCCCATTTTGGGCCTCAAAACACTCAATAAAATCTCTTAGAGTTTGGGTACCAAACCCCTTTCCATCTCTAAGTTTCTAAAGCATTGTAAGCAGCTCAAGAGAGTCTCTTGGGCTTGCATTCTCACTTCTGATTTTAAAAATCTGATATTTTAATTTTGTTAGAAAATATTGCCCAGACCTTGCAAAGAGATTGGTTATGACATCCATGCAATATCGTGAAGGATAGGTTTAAATTTATTTTATGTTTTTACATTTAATTTTTTGTCCCACTTCTCCCATCAAGAGAAAGTTTTGTGGCTAGTTTAGCTATTTTCCTTTCAAGTATTTTTTATTTCACCCACCTTGGGACAAATCGGTAGGCTTGTCCTCCACCTTGTGCCATTGTCGTGAGGTTGTCAAGTAATTATTTTTTATGCCCACCTTTGTCCTTAAGACAAAGTTGTGTGGCTAGGCATTGTTATATTTCATTTCAAGTTATTTTATTTATTATTTTTCTCCCACACCTTGCATTGTGTTTGGCTCTGCCAACCTTACAATATCGCGAGGCTAGAGTAATTTCATTTTTGCAAAGTAATTGAATTTGTGCCCCGCCTTATGCCTTGTATTCCCTCCCCTTGCCAATTCGGTGGATCTTGGGTAACTAAGAAAGGGAAAAAGGACTATGTGGCTAGTCTAATTAGGCACTCAATCCACTCATTGTTTCAACCACCAAAATAGGGTGACTTGGGAGGCTATAAGGGGTTGAAGTCGGGGACAACTTCACGACACTACATGTCCTCCTTGCTTGAGCGCCCAAGCATTCTAGATCTGACCTGTGGAGCTAGGGAAGGACCTTGTTTGTCCTTCTTCTTGAGCGCTCAACATTTCCTTTTGGTTGAAGGGATAGGGATTTGGGGTAGTCACATAGTCTAGGCTTGTATCTCTCACACTTTAATCCCCCCTAACTCAAGAGAGACTTAAAATTTATTAAAATCAACCAACTACATTCACAACATTGCACTTCAAATTTAACTATTCAATTTCAGAGCAATCTTACTTTTCAAGTTGTGCAATTTTACTTTCAAAGCAGTCTTACTTTTCAAGTTGTGCAATTTTACTTTCAAAGCAATTTACTTTCCATGCATTTTCAATTTCAACCTATCTCTTTCATTATGAATATTTACATGTATTGATGCATCATTGTTTATTTGGTTGAAAGTATTCTTTCATTTTGAAGTTGTTTAAAGCTAGAAGTCATTTCATTGCTAAAATCATTGTATATGTGTTTCATGTTGTATTTCATATTGTAGATATATTTTGTAATTGTGTAAGTAAACTTTGGGTATATTTTAGGCATTGGTCTATTCATTGTATTGTAATGAAAAGGTTTTTCCTGTCATTTAAAAATTGCATTTGCATTGTTTTCTTGTCATTGGGTTGGGTCTCCCTAATAAAAAACCAAATTAACTCCTAGATCATTAATCAAAACTTAACATAGTTAAATAGGGTCTACCCGCCTTGGCTTCCCTAGGAGTGAGCCTAGACGAAAGAAGTCTGGATCGACGTGACAGTGGGTCCGGACTTAGGCTTGTGTCTCCAAGGACACACCAAGTGGGTTGGAGACTCTTCACGTTTGTAGGTGTGTATAAGGACGGTAACAGGACCATCCTAGCCTTTGGAGCACAATATCTAGCGTCAAGGTTGATGTTCGACAAGGAAGGAAAGGAAGACCAAAGAATAGAGATAAAAGAGAGGAAGAGACTAATGAAGGTTTTTGAAATGAAACTCAAAAATCAATGAATCATTATTTGGTTAAAGCCCAAATCTTAATGAGATAAGTGGGGATCCAAGGGATCCCCTTCACTTGATATCTCCCATTAAAAGGATATTTCTTCATGGTTCGAAGATAGAGTTCTTTTCTTTGAACATAAGGTAAATGGGCAATAATGCCAAACATAGGGATTTTCAAAGGAACTCAAATTGGAGAAACCAAATATTATTTTCATATAGGAAGCCAAATCTCGTATTGAAAAAATGCAATCTATAAGAAATGAAATCGAGAACCAAGCTCAAGGTTTCTATATTGATCCTTAAGGGAGAAGTGGAGGAATTTCTATATGGTTTAACATAGCATCTTTAGAGATCACAGATGTTATCCACAATAGGTTCAGAATTACCCTAAAAGTAAAGGCAAAAATCTGGGATTTTAAATCAAGGTAAAGCATGGCCCCATTGTAGTAGTTCTTAAATCAACATGTTGGAATCTTATATATTGGCAAAGAGAAGCCCTTTCAAACTTTCCTTGGATCATTAGATGGGATTTCAACCTCAGTATTGGCCCTCAAGAAAAGCAAGGAGGATACAGAGGTCACTGGAATGTTATTCTCCTTGACTTTATCCAAGACAATAAACTAATTGATATGAAACCTGGCAATGGTAGATTACCATGGAACAATAAGAGGCATGGAATAGGTTGCACGATGGAAAGTTTGGAAAAATTCTTCATAAGTGAAGATTCGATAGACCAGGTTTTCATTATAGAGTCCAACATTTTAAGAGGAGCTCATTTAGATCATTGACCAATAACCCTAGACATTTCCAAGGGTGAAAAGCTCCCTAATATCCCTTTCAAGTTCGACCTTATGTGGACTTCTCATGCATAGTTTCTCTCCAAGGTGCAAGAATGATGGGAAAGATTTCAAGTTAAAGGCTAGAAACTCTTCATTCTCTACAAGAAACTTTAAAATCTCAAGGTAAAGTTCGAAACTTGAAACAGAGAGATCTGGCCAACATCTTCAAAGAAAAGGAAGTATTGGAAAACAAAAGATGGAATCCATTCAGCTAGCCAATGGAGAACATGGGGTCATATCAAATATTCATAAAAGAGAATGGAGATCAATACTAGGCTAGAGGTAAATTATAAGAATGAAGAAATATTTTGGCACCAAAAATAAAGAATACATTGGTTAAGAGAAGGAGACATGAACACTAAATTGTTTCGCAAAGCATGCCCAAGAAAAAGATCCTACAATTATATCTCAAAAATCACAAACCAAGTAGGGATTACCATAGAAGGGCATGACAACATAAGCTCACAAGTTGTGAAGTACTTTGAATCCCTCATTTCTGAGCCAGAAGATCACTCCAAGGTAGGCATAGGATCCTAACCTCAATCCCAAACAAACTCACTTAGGAGGATAATGACAATCTATACAGACCCATCTATGAACAAGAACTTCATGAAGTTTTCTCAATGGAAAAAGGTAAGGCCCCAGGCCCTCATGGATGTAATGTTGATTTCTTTCATAATGTTTGGGATATTGTCAAAATGTTCTTCTACAGGATATGGAGGAATCAAGCACTACTTGTACTATGCTAAAATCCCTCAATTCCACTTTCCTAGAGCTCTTTCATCCCTAAAAATTCTAACACTAGATCCTTTGACAAATTTAGACCTATCTCCTTTCGCAACATTATTTACAAAATCATTATAAATATTTTGGCCCATAGATTGAAACCCCTCCTTCTCAATATCATTTCAAAAAAACAAGATATACTAGTGATGAATAGACATATTTCAAATTGTCTAGTAACTGTACATGAAATGATCCACTCCTTGAATCCAAGAAGAAAGATGGTATGCTCCTCAAACTGGACCTTTCAAAATCTTATGACAAGTGAATTGTGGTTCCCTCAAAGATCTGATGACCGGTTTTGGATTTTCCAAACATTTGATAGAATGGGTCATGAGTTGTGTCTCTTCTACCTCCTTTGTTGTTCTCATTAATGGTGGTCCCTCCTCTTTCTTCAAGGGTACTAGAAGGTTTAGGTAAGGATTCCCTCTTTCCCCTTTTTTGTTATTTCACATCATTGAAGCCCTAGGTAAGTCTTTGACCAAAGCCCAGGAGTCAAGAACCCTCCAAAGTGTTAGAGTAACTTCTAGTGTTCTGCCATTACCTAATCCCAATTTTTCAATGATACCATGCTTATGGGAGAGGCATCTATGAGGGAGGTCAAAATGTTCAAATAAATTTTGAAGGACTTTGAATTGACCTCAGGCTAGAAGTTGAACCTGGAAAAATCCATTGTCTTCTTTCTCAAGCATCATATCATAACTCAAAACAAGATCTTAATCGTGTTAGGTTTCTCAATAGGAGAATTCCCTACCAAATATTTGGGTTTCCCTTTAACTTCTTTCAGCTATGGTAAAATCAATTGGTTGGAAAGTGTTATCTCCCTAGTTGCACTAGGTAGGATTGACGATGATCCACAAAGATCGAACAAGGCACTTGTTCAAAATCAGAGTTCGGACATCTAGCTAGGCATTATGGCCCCTTCAATTTTTCTTCTTCTTCTTCTTATTTATGCATGTTCCATACCCCCCTAGGGGAATTGTAATAAAATGAGCTAGCATGAGGCCTCTAATATGTAAAAGACTCAACTCCCTAAGACTTGATCATTAGTGCATACTCTAGAGTGTTTTTTTCACTTGTTAATTGTATGTTGCTTTTTAGCGAGTAATAATTTCTAAGTTTTTTCACGCACTTCCTCCAAAGCTGGAGTGTGTACTAATGGTTAGGCCTTCGTGTGTTATGTCTAAGTCTAGTGTATAATGTATATTATCATGCTAGTTATTCATCTAGAGTCTTATGAACATGCATTAGGTCCCTCTAGGATTTTTTAATTATTTTAATAAGTCGTAAAACTTCTCATAAAACGAGATTTTTACCTTGTAAATTATGTAATATTAAATAAGTGGTACTAGGAGGCATTATATGCCTTGGGGGGTATTGTTTTCTAACCCAGAATACCCCTTTTCGAGATAAATTATTGATCTTTTCTGAATAAAAAGTCAATTTTTCTCGAAAAAGGTGAATAAAAGACAAATAAATTAACATTCCTATTTTTTATGAAACGTGTCGGGGACATGTTTTGAGCTAACTTACCCTATCTATTTGTTCATTGGGAAATAGTGGCGCTTAAGTTGAGTTGGAGATTGAGTTGGGGAAAAGTTAAGTCATGTGGGAGGAGATCCCAAGAAGAGGGTGCTCACCTTCTCAAGCATGTGGTGCATTCTAGAAGAGGGGTGCACTTCCCAAGGAGGCTTCCACCTCCCTCTTGCTATGGGGCGACCTCTCCTTCCTTTTTAACTTGACTTGTGTCGAGTTATCTCCACTTGCTTGAGATGTGGCACCTTTCCCCATCACACTTGGCCTCTTCCTCTCTTAGTGAACTAGCCCTCTCCCTTGGGATTAACGCCCTCTCTTTGTATATAAGCATGGTGACCCCTCCTCATTTAGCTAATGGGAGTTTGGGTATAGCTTGGCATTGTACTTGTAATTTTGATATCATTTTGGAATAAAGAAGACTTTGGAGGTCATATGGTGGATGACATTATTTGTGTGGATGCTTGATGTTCATGTTTAAATATATGAGGTAACTGTAGCTTAGTTATTTTGCATGTATTTTCGTTGAATGGGCCTTTGAAGGTATGTTATCACATAGTAGGGTAAGATTTTTCAAGTTGGTTTGCTTCCTATATTTTACTGTCGTTTTACATTAAGATATTTTTTGATTTGCATGTATTTTCAAATGAACTAACATGTTATCCCATTCTCTTCTGTAGAAATCACCTCTTTTAATGGATTGTTTGCAAGTTGATTAAGTTTTACATGTTCCTACACTTGGAGAAATGGGTGATTTGAGTTCAATCTTTCACAATATCCAAGCCTATCGAGAACAAAGTCCCTCAACTCTCGACCCGAAGACCCCATAGCCCAAGGGTTCCACATTACCAAGCTTCTCTCTCTCCTTCTCAAAAAATCAAAATATTTTCTGGTTACTTTTACTTGCATGCATAAGATCCAAGTTTCACTTATAAATCTTAATTAGATCCTTATTTATGCAAGTATGCATGCATACATTTATGCTTTACATCTGAAAATTTCTATCATTTTAAGTAGATCTTGCATGGAAAGGGTTTATCTTTTAGTAAGCATTTCATTCTAGATCTCAAGGCTAAAAGATAGTTTCAATTTTTAAAGCTTAAAAGTAAATATTTGGCAATCTTGGTGCCATTTTGTTTGCTGTCCCGAACAGCAAACAAAATTCACTAAAAAAGCTTTCTTTCTTGGTCTTTTGCTAACCTAGTTCATAGCTTTTCACTTGGAAAAGTTTTGTACAACATCTAACATCTTTTTCCAGGCTATCCCAAAGCATTTCGGGGCATATTTCTCCACTTTAGATTGCTTCTTTTTGTATATTAACGAACAGCCAAGGGGAAACTCTACCCGATTTTCAAGGATCCAGAGCATCCGGGACCAGTTGAGGCATCTAACATTCTTTCGATATATGTTTTCTATCATTTTGTAAGTTTGCATGGTCTTGAAGCTATAAAAGACCATCAAACCTTCTTCCAATAAGAATTGTAACTTGAAAGAAAGAGTGAGATCACCCACTAGGTTTTCCGTCCCCCTACCCCTAGGGGGAGCTGTCTCTCTTTTGCGTTTTGTTTCTTTCATTTGCTCACTTTCATTTTTTCAAGTTAAAATAAACCTAAAATAAACCCAAGCACCACAAGACAATTAGCTTAGTTTCATTTTCATAAATTAGTTAGTTTAATTTCCTTTTTAGCATTTCTTTTTTGCAAAATAAAGAACCTTCCCCCTCAGGGCCTTCGTATGATCTCGACCATTGCGAGCTTTGCTTGAGTTGTGGCATGATCAGAAAGGGGCATGAATTGTGTGGAGTAGTTTAATTAGGAAAATCCTTTGCTATTATTGCTCATAGGGACCAATACTCGTGGAATTGCATGTGAGTTCAGGGGGGGAATTTTGAGACCTAGTTCTCTCCTCGTTGGAAGTCTTGCAGTTTTGTGTGTACCCACTTGACCGATAATTGTTAAAGGGCCATGCATTAGATTAGATTTTATTTTTTCACACTTACAGTGTTGCGCTCATGAGTGGACTTGCCATATCAGGCCACTGCACTAAATTAACCCACTAATTCAACCAGTCATCTTCAACTAATAAAATTTACCAAGAGCATTGCAACACATTTCCCAGCATCACTTTACTTTTGGCACTAGTCTACATATTTCATTTTCTTATTATCAATTACTTTCAAGTACTCGCATTTTGATTTCAAGTAATATCATTTATGTTGAAGTATTTACTTGTTCAATATCTTTCATATAAGCATTTCCTTTATTGTGTCATTATATGCTGCTAGATTAGTTGTGCTTTCTTTTGATGTCATTTAACTCCTAAATTTATATCGTGCTTAGTTTAATGAAGCCTTAGATTCTTTTATTAGGGATTACACCCCTTGGCTTCGCTAGGAGTTAGCCCAGACAAAGGAGTCGAGTGTCAGGTAACAGCTACCCGAATCGAGACTTGCCCCCAAGGCCACACCCAGTGGATTGAAGATTTCTTCCACATGACCCGAGGTGTGGATTAGGCAGCAACGAAAACTATAGAAAAAATCAAATAAAAAATGGCTAGTTGGGAAAACGGGTACCTCTCTCCAACAAGTAGGCTGATCTACATTTCTTCTATTCTTGCAAACATTCCAATCTTTTTCTTCTTTGTTATTTTGGCTCCTAAATCCAGTTAGGTTGAAATGGAATCCTCCATTAGGAAATTCTAAAATCCTTTGGTCAAGGACAAAGTCTCAATAGAAGTGGTACCTAATGCCCTAGCATCAAGCAACAAAACCCAGATGGGAAGCATGACTAGGTCTAAGGAAATTGGGAATGATGAATCATGCTCTCATAGAAAAAGTTATTTGGAGTTTTTTAACTGAGCCCTATGCCATTTGGAGAAAGATCATATGAGGCAAACATATGAATATAGGTCATCAAAATAAATCCTCTCGAATAACTCTGTCCTAAGAGGATCCCCAGTATGGAACATTATTACCAAATGCTTTCCCTTGGTGTCCCAACACCACTTCTAGGAGATCCGATCTAGAAAGTTCCCTTTCAAGATACTTCTTGGAATGACTTCCCCCTATACCTTTGGAAGAGAGCTTGGCTACCCTAAAGTAGGAACTTAAATCCAAAAATTGATATTAGGTTAAAGACTTAAATTGGGAGGAGCATCAATATTAGTGGTTTAGGAAATGGAAAGATATAAAGGAATGGTCCATAGAAGTACAACATTAAAAATCCCTAAAGATTCAAGAAGCTCTCCACTCAAGACTCAATCCCTTTCTGGATGGATTAGAAATCCTTAGATGGGAGGCAAGATCAGGGACTTACATAGTAAAATAGGGATACTGAACAACCTTAAATCAAATCCCAAGAAAAGTAAATCAAATCTTACGTATCTACAAGATAACCCACTACTGTCACCTTAGTAGAAAATCCCCACGTTTTAGGGATGGATGAGGTCCGACCCAGGGAAGGCGTCCCGGATAACCTCAAGGGATAAGATAGCAAGGATGTAGCCAAGTTTGGAGGACCCTCTCACTGTCTACCTAAGTCAAATGTTTATGTCCGTAAAATTGAGGCAAAAGAGAGATGTTTTGGGTACCTTCCTGGAACAAGACAATTACAGCATGTACATAACAATTTCCAAGTACCGATAGGATAATGACACCTCAATAGACAATAGATATGAAAATATATGATGACTGATATAAAATTGCAGCAAACTAACAGTTTATAACAACAATTAGTATTTTGTAACAGCCACAAGAAATGTAGATCAGGATTGCATGAAAAGACAGTGAAAAATTGACATTTATCCGATAGATCAATTGGCACTTATTCCAAGCAATTTATGAGTATGTTAGCTATGAGTTAGAATGAATTATGCAGAAAAATTAAGCAAATTAGATGGCTGTAGCAGTGTTTTGCAACATCAGCAATAAAGTTAGTGAATTTATCTAAGCTAGGTTTAGGAAAGGTTAGTAAAAGCCTTAGACAATAAAGTTTGAGAGTTGTTTGATCAATTCCTTCACAAGAGAGCAAGTGAACTAGTGCCCTTTGGGATATGGAGTCATTTACAACAGCAATATAACTTGGAGAAATAATGATGATAATAATGTCTAAGGATAATGAGATGAAGTTGAGGAGCTAGCACCTTAGGGCCTCAAACTTTGAATCTTAAAAAAGATGAATTTGCTAGAGAGCAAGCACCTTTGGGCTCTAGCAAATTCTTCTCTCCTTAGATTCTTGAAATATATATTGCAACAAGCCTCTAGAACCAAACTCCTAAATTGCTAGCACTTTAGGGATTTAGGAGTTTACTCTAGACAAGATTTCCTTGACAATTTAAAGGGTGGAAAGATCTAGAGAGAGGAGGAAGCACCTTATGCTCCTCTCCTAGGGTTTTAGACAAGCAATATCAAAATATTCAATATGAACGAGTAAAATTACCATAACCATTCAACGCATGAAATGAAATTGCAGATTTTACTTCACCAAGAATAATCAAGCATAAAACCGTAGTTGCAGAAATTTTCCACCAAAATAAGCCAAGAGACATCCAAAGTGAGTCCTCCAAAAGATAGCGCACCAAGTAAAATAGCCAATATTTCCACTAGGGTGAAAATGTCAGATCTACTCCCTCTTGTGAGAGGAGTGAATTATGTCCAAATGAAAGGCAGAGTCTCTTTATTTATAAGAGACCTTGCAACTCAATTTTGAAATGTCAATGTAAAAATATGAGGGCCAACCTCAAAATTGCCCTCATAAAGTCTTAAAAATTAAATTTTTCACAAGATAAACACTATAAAGGATGATGTCATCCCCTTTTAGGGTGATGTTGAGCTCCAAAGCATGACGTCATGGTTGTTCCTGCAAAGTGTTGGGCCTCCAAAGGCCATAGACCATGCCACATGTGCCAAACTTCAAAGTATCATGCCATAGCTTTCTTCCATCAAGGTGTCACCATCAAACCCTAGCCCTCTCCAAGGTGATGTCATGACATAGGTGGGTGACACCCAAGCCTCCAAAGGCTAGCGTCCAGGTGGAAAGAGGTGGGATCTCATCCCCTAGTCATGCCAGAGTGACTCCGAAGGCAACGACCTCCTTCTTCAAGGTGCAAATGGTCATCACAAGGTTGCCCCATACGTGGGGTCTAGCATCCATCCTTGGGATTCAAAGCCCTCATGAAGGTCCGAACACAGTCATCTCCTCATGAATACCTATCCACTGGGCAAGGTCCTGTAAAGACAAATAGATGCACCCTCCAAGGGTTCATAAGTCACAAGAATCATGCCAAGTAAGCCACATCTAATAATCAAACCACCCAAACATGTGCATAAAACCCCCCCTTTCAAACTAAACAAATGCTCAAAGACCTTATACAATTTGTCAAATTTAGGTGTGGGAGGGGTGTCAAGGCATCCTATTAGGTCAGTCAATCTCCAAGTCAAAGGTGTTTCCCAAGGGAAACCTATCTAAGTCATGTGTGAGTATGAGGTGGAGTGGGGTAAGACTTCTGGGTATGGGGTTTCATGACATACAAGGGCTCGTATTGTCTCATTTATGGGTGCCTTTGTTGAGGGCTAGCCACATCCTTTTCCTCTTTTTGTTTTTAAAGCATATTTTCCCAAGCTCTTTGTTAGCCATTTATTTTGCATGTGTTTCCAAGTTGAAGACAATAAGGGGCACTAAAAAGGATATGCATAGCCCACATATGCTCTACCTTGGTTTGCATGTTTTTCCAAGTTGAAGACAATAAGGGGCACTAAAAAGGAAATGCATAGCCCACAAATGCTCTACCTTGGAAAGAAACATTAATTAATTAGTTATTTATTTATGGGTCCCTCACTTTCCTTAGAGAGGCGTTTCATTGCTCTCGAGATCCTAGGGCGAGCTTTTATTGCATGATGTTTTTTCTAGGGCACCTCTGAGCCTAATGGCCCCTTCTTCCCATGAAATGAGGTACATGCCCTTCTTAGGTCAATAAGCTTGAAAATCTAAAAGATGAGGAGACGAAATGGAAGGAGTAGGGAAAGTGATAAGTATGATTTGGAATGGTATGATGACACTTCAAGGAAACCCCTAGTAGCATCCCATTCTCGAGGGTGACCAACTTACTAGGACGTGATGACACCCACCAAGGTTAAATAAGGCAAAGGGTATAATTTCCAAGCAAACGTTTTGTAATCAAGAAAGGATTCTTTGCAAGATATTCAAATGCTTCACTTATTAAAGTGACACTTACCATGAAACTGGACGTATTACCTCATGAAGCAAGACTTGTTGTCCTCTAGGTCCATGCCGATGTGATGGATGTTGCTCTGTTGTTGGTGATGGATAATGGTCCAAGTCAAGATAGGAGGGGCCTTGTGGGGCTCTGCTAATCAATCTAGCTCTTGGCACTCCATGTTTACTACATGTGGGCCTTGAGACATGATCTCCCCAGTTACCCCTAGGTTGGGGGGGTAACAAACCCTAAATATGTCTTGGATGCACAAAAAAATTAGAGGATAGTATCCATATCCTTCTAACCTATTAGGTTTCAAAGGTAGCATGGTGAAAGTGGGAAGATATGTCCAAACAACTAATCCCTTCAACAAATTGTTTAAAGGAACTGTTTGAAAATAAGGGCCCAAGCCTTTGGAAATCATCCCAAATAATATGCTTCTAGGTTCCTGCACCAACTTTCTTATGTTAGAATATTTGGAAGGCTAGAAACTTTCGTAAGAAAAATTCCTAACTTGGCACCTGTTACCCCCCCATGCCTAAGGGTAACTAGAGGAGATCATGTCTCGTGGCCCGCAATGGAGAACATGATCCCGGCCATGATGATGATCAACATGTCCACAAATGGTAGCCCAACAACCCCCCTCATTCACCTTTACATCTACAGGTCAACCAAGGCTCATCACATCCAAGTAATCCACAGTATGGGAGACGGTAAGCCATCATCACCATGAGGTATGTTAGTCCTTCTTTCATGCAAAGTGTTGTCATTAATTTGTTGGGCATGTGAAAGAGGATCTTTGGTTGAAGTTGGATAATGGATCACTTTTCTAGGACATTGTGTCAGTTGCCTTGTTTCATGTTGGTGGTTAGCTTCTACACTCTAGTCCCGTGTTGTCACCGCCCAAGGAAAAGGGGTACTATTGGGGGGGGCTCACAAGGGTAATGTTATTTTCCCCACCATACTTAACACTTTCCATCCCGGAGCCTCTCACAGTGTACTAAACTTCGGTAATGGGTCATGGTCTGTTCTCTCATGAAAAGAGGGGCTAAAGACCCAGAGGTTGATTGCAGCTGCTACTAAAAGAAGAAGAAAATGATGCTAAAGAAAGAAAGGAATGATAGCAAAGGACTAACAAAATCTGGTCCAAACTTGAGCTCTACCCTTTCAGTGCTCACCCCGGTCCCAAATAGCAATGCTATAGCTTGAAACCTTATAAAAGGGGACTTGCAAATATGATAAAGTGAACTAGTAAGATGGTTGATAAAGGGGGATTGGAAAAAATAGCGCCTAGGAATGGGATAACTCAAGAGCAAGCACACTCTCCACAAAGGCACTCATAGAAATGGATTAAATGACACCATAAGCCATGAAGTAAGCCCTAAAACCATATCACTATCACACTTACTCTTGAAGGATTTCTTTATTTTCTGCTTCCCTCGGGACCTATACCTCTACCTGGGTTATTTTATTTCTTGTCTAGTTGGCACACCTAATAGGGTTGGATGAAGACCCTCCCATGCTTAAACTTGTCAACTCACATGGGTTCTTGGGTTGGTGTGATGCTTGAAGGGGATACTCAGGTGAATTGTTTAAATGGATTATATTTAAAATTACTGCTTACTTTGCATGCTTTAAGGACTAATGTTTCTTATGAACATTTTCTAACCATGTTTTATACTTTGATTTGTCTTGAATGGACCTGACATGGTTCCTTGAGGAACGTCTTAGGCTTGTACCCAAGCTGTTGTGCCTTATTTGTAGGACTTTGGCACATGTGATGAAGAGTTGTGGGTCATCCAATGACTCACCACCCTCAGACATTAGCTCTCACATCCTTGGAACCTTGGATGTTGGAATGATGGGCTTGGTATGAGCAGATTAAGTCACGATGGCACACAAATGGGTTGGAAGCCCATAGCCTGGGCAGAGTACCCCGAAGGTTATTTACCCATTGGATTAGGGACATTGCAACAACAGACGACCAAAGACCTTGCAGAGACGAGATGCAGCTCCCTCCAGCCTGGACGCAACACTTAGATACTGGATGTTGGGCTTAGCCTTATAATGACGTCATCTTCTAGGGTTTGATGGAGCTAGGGTTTGGTGGATTCATGGGGTGTTGACAATGGTTGGCATGATTTTGAGTGAGGAGAGACATCATTTTTCCCCACTCCACTCCGAATTAGTGCTACATGGCCATTGGAGCCCCCCTCCTTGCCTAAGGAGGCTTGACGTCTCACATGCGTGGCCCATTATGATTTATTTTGCATTTATTACATTTTCCTAAGGGAAAATGAGGGATCGACCCCACTTGAATCACTCAAATGTTATTTTATGTGGAAAAATACGTTAGGGTAGCCTCATCTAAAAAGGATAACCCTCACTTTCATTTTATGATGATCTCTCCTCACCATTGTGAGCTACTACTTCTGAAATTTTTTCCCTTTTTGGGGTTACTAGTCTTTCTCTCTCATGCGCTATGCTTGGAATGGATCTCTTGTGGATGGTTTGCTGATTTTGGATGGATATTTCTGCAATTAGGGTTAAATGCTCATGGTTTCTTGGATGAAGTAAGTAAATTTATGCAAATTCTATGTTATGTTGTTGATGCTTAGGGTGAAATTTCTTTTTTTTTGCAAGAAGTCTTGTTTTGTTGAAACCCTAAGAGAGGAACATAAGTGCTTCTTCCTCTCACAAAGTTTTACTTCTCCAGAAATTGTGAATTGTCTTTGCTAGGGTTAGAACCCTAAAGCACTAAAGTGCTAACACTTTAGGATTTTATCCCTAAACAATTGATCTTTAACCTAGTTGAAGCTACAAGAAGGGAGAAACGATATCTAGGGCACAAATGTGCTTGCACCCTAGAAATCCTTCTCCTCAAAGTCTAAAGCTTAAGGCCCAAATGTGCTTGCACCTTAGGGTTTAGACTTTACTTCTTGGTTTCAAGTAGATCGACCTTCATGCTTGGATTCATTTGAGACTCCATATCCCTAGAATGGTAAAGGCACTAATCTAGAAGTAGTTCTTGTAGTGAAAGTGATTGATAAAACCTCTCTCTCAAATCTCTCAAGTATTCTACTAACCCTACTAACTTTGACCCTAGCAAATTCACAATATTTCTTGATGTTGTTAAAAAAGTTTGTTACAGCCATCTGAAATCACATTAAATTGTTGCACTCACTCATCTAAAGGTGGCTTAACTCGCTCAGAAATTTCCTCTAACAATTGGATAATATTCTATTGGTTATATGTTTATGTTTCATGGTCCATTGTGGTATTTATGAGCACTAATTATTTCTTTTGTTACAAATCATTTATTTCTATCATATAATTGTTTACCGCTGCAAATTTGTAACAGCCATTACAATGTAACTTCTCTAGCGTCCTAAGAGGTTATTTTTGCATACTTTAGCTTGGTAATTGTTGTATATATGCTGCAAAGTGATCTATTTCCAGACATGTACAAAAATCACCTTCAAACCTCTTCTCTTTCCCAAACCTAGACCAAAAAACTGGTGATCAAGATGGGGGGTTGTAGGTTTGACCACTAAACTTTCTATTTGATCCATTGATGTCACTAGGGAAGCCTCCCTTGTGGTGGACCTCTTCCATCACTAAAACAAAGAAAGATCCTACTAAGGTGACAATGGTAGTTTCTTCCATTGTTACGCAAGATTTGGGGATCTTATGGTGCGATTTGCACAAGCATAAATCCCATGATAAAGAGGACCAAATCTAGAGTAGAGTCCTTACATGTCATCAAGGTGTCTAAAGCTAAAACTATTATCACGGAAGAGGTGTTACTTGTTATTAAGTCTTTGGCTCTAGCAAAATATCCTTTCTCTCACCCCTCAAACATAGTCCCCTTAAATTGAATCCTCCTGATATAGGTTGGTACAAACTCAGTTTTGACGGGACAGCTAAGGGAAACCTAGGAATGGCATGGTCTAGCAGTGTTATCAGAAATAGTTCTTGTGAATTTTTGTGGATAGATTTCTATTTCATAGGCACATCTACCAATAATAAATCTGAAGCAACAACCCTATTTCAAGGTCTGCACCAAGCACATTCTCACAATTTATCACATATCCAAATATACGGGTATTCTAAGACGTTGGTCAAATGTATGAATGGGAAAGAAATTCCCAAGCATTACGAGTTAGAAGAACTAGTGTAGGCCATCTCCAACTTAGCTGTCACATTTCAAGGCAAGTCGAGAATAAGATGGTGCATTGGTTAGAAAATTGGGCAATCTCATCAAAGAGTTTGAGTTCCCTCCAAGTGACAGTTAGGTTTTCGGAAGATGAAGCTTGGATAGCCATCTTGGAATCCATCCTAAAAGATAATAGCACTCAAACTCAGTTGCGAGTCGATAGAACATTCAATCATGATGGCATCCCAAATGTGTAGAATGGCATCTTTCCAATTATGGGTCAAAATTAGGGACTTTCATGAAGATTAAGGGTGACTTCCCATCAAGCCGAAGTTGATACATTTCAGATATGCACCAGAAAATCAATACTGCATATCATCTCAATGCATATAAAGGATTCCTCCTATCTATCAATTCCTATTCAAAATGGAGAAGTGCGGACTATAAAGGGAATGTGTGGTTTCATTCCAAAGCATTTTGCGAGCTCTTTTCTAAAGCTCCTCTTCAAAACTTGTTTGCTAAAAGGATTATTGCTCATGCTATGGCAGATAGCGATAGTTCATCTTCCGGTCCCGAGACCTCGACCAATGAGAGGCTACCTCGGGATATCTTTTTTCTAGCTCGAAAGGTCTCACCCACAATCTTCCAAGTTGGCATCGCCAACAAAGAAATCCTCTAGAAGCACGTTGAGACAAATAAACAACTTGAAGTACTTCGACAATCTTGGGTTGTTTTGGGTGCTTAGAAGGAGCCTGATCAAGCATGCCCAATCATGGAGGAACTACCACAAGTTTAGTTGTTTCTTCCTTTCCAACTTTCTCCTCTGCAAACGTTCCGGTATGACATGGTTATAGTGGTTTTTCTATTTTGTTACTCAGGCCATCCTTTGCATGGTTATAGTGGTTTTTCTATTTTGTTACTCAGGCCATCCTTTCTTTATGAATATGTTGTACTCAACCGAGCAATTTGGTGAATAATGGAATGTAATACCCAGCTCTGAGCAAGTCTCTTATGTAGCACTAGCCTCTCTAAAATGTTGGTCAGTAGAAGGTCATTGGGAAAGGAATCTCGTGAATGCTCTCTATTTTTTATCAATCTTGATAACTCGTATAATGGAAGCTTTGGAAGTCCAAGTTGAGAAGTGTCGCTAATCTTTCTCAGGAACCAACTTTAGTATTCAGCAATTTGTAATCTTTGTGCATCTAGCACATTTATATAATACAAAGTTTTATTACCAGTAAAAAAAGGATAACAATCACATGCCAAAACAAACTAAACTGACAGTATAATATGAATAAAATGTTAAAATGGAAGTTAGAGAAGATGCTCTACAACTACCAAAGGAAAAAAAGTTTACACCTTATGATTAAAATTAACAATGATTCCTTTCATTTTCCTTCACAATTAATATATACACTTTTCTAATTCTATTTTGGGTACAAAACATATTTAAAAAAAGATGTGGTAGAAGGTCCCAACCATCAATTAATTCTTACATCATACAAAATCCACACCCACTAGATTCAAAGTTTGATGCAAACCCAAACCTGATTCCAATAATTATTTAACTTTGGTGCTCGGCTAACACTACTCTCTAGCTTGTTGGACAATCAAGCCAAACTCTCCAAACATTCACAATACCTTAACCTTCATCTCACAAGCATGATCAAGAACAAGCAACAAAGATTCCCATTATGGTATGTTGTTAATACAATCAAATTCTAAGTGGAAATGATAAGGAAAATATTCTCGAGAGGGAGAGATGAATACAATACCACTACCATACTTGGCCCTAGCTCCATCAAAGCACATGGTCCAAATATCATAATATGTATCAAGCTCGGAAGAAGAAGCCTTTGAACCAACCTGATCCGAAACACCCTTCTCTGAAACACTATCCAACACTGAAGTTGGAAACTCACACTCTTCTATAACTATATACATGCCCTACTCTTCCTTTACATATGTTGTACCCTCAATATCCCGATTAGGAAAAGCAACATTAAAAAGCATCTTTGGCTCTCAGTTAAGCCTAGCATATTGGTTAGGTGCAATAGGAATAGTAGCATAATACAAATCCATCTTAATATTACATCTAAGTGTGGCTTCCTACCTCCTAGAAAGTAATAGGTATTGTGACTTGAGCACCTCTTCTATTACAACATCCATGCAAAGCACCCTCTCCAGATACACTACCAATTGTACTTGCAAGTCCTTGATTAATCCCCATACTTTTACCTTATATTTCCATAGTATAAACATTCTAATAAGGCCTTGTTAATTTCAAACAAAGTTGTTGCATCACTCCATACGACATGATATTGTTGGATGCTTTAGAATCCAACATGCTATTATGCATGACCATATCATTAACCAATAATGAAGACATAGAAAGACAAATACAGTTGACTTGTCTTGCATGTAATAGATTAGTTAGTTGTCTTGGATAGTGGAAGAAGGACAATGGGCATTTATACTATGATCAAGATTGACCATGTCAAGTAGAGATTAGCAATTAAGGAAAATTTAGTGGAAATCAATTAAGGAAAAGTTAGTGGAAAGTAATTAATGTAAAGTAGTTGAAAGTTCGTTGTGGTGTCCAATTTCTAAATAAGGACACATAAATCATGAGAAAGTTGTCGTTGCCACCATGTTGTTGATATCATGTTGTGGTGGGTTTGAATATTGTTGCCACTATGGCAAGATTTGATAGTTGTTGGGTTGACATTCTTATGTTGTTACAATCATGGTTGGGATTAGTTATCATGAACAAAACCAATAGTTTGTCCTTCTTGTAATACTTTGAGATATTCAAGAGTGGGTTTTTTCTTGGCACTTAGATTCCCGCTATAAATATTTGTGTTCATGGTTGGGATTGTGTTATTTACTATGATATGGAGGAAGATTGAGTTAAGTTGAAGCTAAAGTTAGACACACATGTTATAAGTCTAACATTTGGGGGCATTTTGATTGAACTTGATGCAACCTCTTGGCAATTGAGAGACATCATACCCGATTTTTGGAATTCGAGATATTTTGATTCAGATCACCTAAAACGAGTTCTTGGGGGCATGCCTAAGGACAATGGAACAAGGTTGGACAAGACTACACTGTGACAGATTTGAAGGTTAAAGAAGTTGGGAGGACATGTCTTTTGTTTGGATATATAGTGGACAAGACACCTTTATAGATAGGCAAAATATAGTGGGAGAGATAATATCGAGAACAAACAAGAAAGACTCGGACAAGAACAAAGATAATGTCTAGAGTGCACAAGACCAAGACCAAAACAAAGATAATGGACAAAGGTAAGATGTCAAACCTGATATTTTCTTTTCCAAATGGACTAATGGTTGAATATTTCTTATGGACTCATGGTTCAATATGCATTATGGATTGATTCTTGAATATGCCTTGTGGATTAATGGTTGCAAATGTTTCAGGGATGTCTTTGCTATGAACAAATTTTTATTTTATGTTCTATTATGGACAAATGAACTGATATGGTTGCATACGGATTGATATATATGGATGAATCTAGATGAATATGGACAACTTCCTTTAGTTAAGTTTTGATTGCAAGTAGATATAGCAATCTATAGGGGATGGATGGAGATAGAAATCACCATCTAAGGAAAAGACCTACTTTGCAATAGGGGTTGATACACTAGACAAAACTATATGGCAATTCCTAGATGGTCGAATGTACACTCGAAGTAACATGGCCAGAGCTTGAGCTAATGTTGAAAGATGACACAAAGAACTCAAGTTAGAAGAGATTGTGCTGACTCGTAGTAGAGAGTCGAAGCTCTGACCTGAGGCTAAAGATGACATATAGGGCTTGAGTATGAAGAGAGGATTTCCACTCACAATACAATGGTGAAAACTCAGGAAGATGTTGAAGACAACATTGAGAAATTGAGAAGGAAATGACCTTCATGGAAACTACTATAGTAATAGTGTCTTTATGAAAGGGAGTGTCCACTTGGAACAAGGTATTTGACCATTATACATTGAGAAAATACGATTTGTTCATTAAGAAACTCCAAACATCATATCTTGAGAAAATATGAGTTGCTCATTGAGAAACTCTGAGCACTGTACATTTAGTAAATCTAAGTTGTTCATTGAGAAACCCATAGTATTATACCTTGAAAGTACTAAGGTGTTCATTGAGAAAATCCAAGCACTATACGTTGAGAAAATTTGAGGTGTTGCTTAAATTGGAACTAAGTTGGAACTACCCTACCATAGAGAAATTGAGCATTACATAAAGTAGGGTCTGTTGACTGCCTCTCCAACATAGGTGGTCAACTCCATGTGCCATGAAGAGATGCATCATCAGGTGCAAATTTGTCGAAGATTTGTGGTTCTACAGGGCATGTTTGGCCCCAACACTTCTTTTTGTAACTAGAATTTTCGCACCCCTGCGTGGGTTAATAATGTAATAGGTCTGCATGAGTCATGTCTAGGTCAGTTACCTTGGGATTGGTTCACTGGGAGAGTTCCTTTCACCGAGGGCTTTTTATCCTCAGGTTATCAATTGGGCTTTTCAGCCTTATTGATTTCCCTTGAGTTTTTCCCTCACACTTGCAATAATTCCTCCAAAGTGATGAACGACGTTCTAGTGGGTTTATCTTTTGGTAACTATTATAGGGAATCATTGTAAATGACCATGCAAGACATCTTAGAAAGTTTCGCAGAATTCCATCAAGTCTAAGTTAGTTTTTTTTTAATTAATTAATTTTGAATTAAATTTCCCTAAGTTTGGAGGTTTAATTATTTTTGAGCAAAAATTGTAAAAACTAGGTCCTTGGATTTTTGATAGGGGTTTTTGTGCTCAAAAGAAATGGAATAGCACCTCCTACACCCTTAGACCAAGTTTCATCTCAGTGGGACAACTTTTGCTATGGGTTTGTCCACCTAGAGTGTCAATTAGTCAAAAACAACAATTTTAATTGCTAAGTCCAAACATAGCAAAAATATAATTTTTAAAAATGAGTTAAAAGGATGATGTAAAGATGAATAAAGGTGAGAGAGATTTTTCCTAACCTTTCCTAACCTTTTCCAACCCTCACATCACCCCCCAATCTAGCCATAAAGCAAAAACGTCAATTTTCCTAGAGTGGTGTGCCTTCCTTCTAGAAAGTCTCCAAAAAGTAAAAAAAATGATAAAAAAAATGAATGGGAGACTTATGCTATCCCTTGGCACACTTTTCCTAGCCTCCCACTACCCTTTTGCTTGATCCCAACACCTCACGACTCATTTACTCCACTCCATTCTTTCCATCTCCCCCAAGTGT
>ML804477.1:460385-478628 GCA_009831015.1 Picea engelmannii
CATTGGATTCTATCATGTACGAGGGTATGGGATTGGCATTTAATCGAGAGCACCAAGCCTTAATTGTTTAATTCCTCTGTCATGGCCTTAGCAAAAATGTATCCTTCACTCAAACTAAAATCATTGATTAGGCATGTTAAACCTTTTCTACCATAATTTAAGGCTTGTACTAGGGAGTTTCATTAAAATTGAGCAGTGTTGACTAATGCTTTTAGAGAATCTAAATAGAGGCAAAGAGTGATAAGAATGAAGAGGACCCCAATATAAGAAATAGTGGAATATTTCTTATCATTTATGTTTGAAATTTAAATGTGCTTGCTTATTTATATATAATGTTTTTTTATAAAGCTTATATATAATTATAATTTCTCATTTTCATATATATAATTTTTCCCTTCCAAATTTTCATGGGATCACATTTCAAACCCTTTTTCATTTTGGAAACTCATACCCATTTCCCTGGATTGTGCAACTTAGGGTAAGTGGCAAGCTCTCAAGCTTATCGCCTAGGTCTTTCCAAAATCTATGTAAAAGAAAGAAAGAAAATGATTTTAAGGTTCACGAGGCTAACTATCCTATGGGACAGACCGCCTCACACAGTGATTTCTGCAATTCAACCCTTCAATTTGATGATGAGCTCCCCCAATTTCTTCACTTTCCCTTACTGTATATGTAACAATTATGATAGAGAAAGGGCCAATGCTTTGACCTTTTGACATTCAATATGGTAGCTGCCCCTGTAAGGATGTCTAATAAAGATTTCCATAATGACAACCTTTTGTGGCACATACTTGAGCAACAAATGTGGAGACTTAGACAAGCCATAAACCATGATGTAACCACCTTTCTCTTCTATATACCAATCAACAATTGGTTTCAAAACTTGAACGGCTACACTACTTAAATGGGGGCACTCGCACTCTTCATTTGTTATCTTCTCACAGAACGATGCAAAATACTTGTCACAAATACTTTGATCATACACATGCACTGGTTCAGCGATCAGTGCCCAAAGGCTTGACAAGACAGGAGAAGTCGATCCCCGTGCACACACAATCCACCGAATATTACGCCACACGAAACTGTGGCACATCTACCATCTTTACCTTTAGAGCCTTCTTAGATTGCTCACAAAATTGTTTGAAATTATGTATCCACCCAATTGAAAACGTGCTATGTTTTTTTCCTTGATAGATGCCACGTACTCAATTTAATCATAAACTATATAAAAGTTGATTTTTGAAGTTTTTTTTTTTATATATATATTTTCAAATCAATTTTTACTCAATTTCATTAAAAAATAAAAATAAAAATGTTGAAACTTCAAATTTGAATTTTTTTCATTTACAGATGCTAGGTATACAATTTAATCATAAACTATATAAAAGTTGATTTTTGAAGTTTTTTTTTATATATTTTCAAATCAATTTTCACTGAAATTTCATTAAAAAAATTTTTTTTTTGTTGAAACTCCAAATTTAAATAATTAAATCGAATGAAAAAATTCAAACCAACAATTCCCAAACTTTCTTTTCTGCATTTGCTTCTCTTATAACCAACAACCAACTGGGTATCTCGCACCGTCGCATATCGTGTAAGTCATGGTTGGTGTGGAACTTCTTCACCAGCTTGGAGACTATAACTCACACTTGTTGTAATGCTTGAACCAATGACTTGTTCAGCAAGTGGCTAAAAAAAGATGACCTATTAGAATAGGTAATAAGCACATGCAATCTTTAGAATAAGGTAAGGCTGAGGTTTTCCAAAATGAGAGACCTTATTCGTGAGGTGTATGGAGACCTTGATCTATTATGTAGATAAAATGAGATTTGTTTAAAAATGTATAAATACATTGGTGTCTTCATTCTCTATTCCTCTAATTTTCTTTCATGGTATTAGAGCCAGGGCAGGCTTGAGTCTCCTAGGAGAGGGCCTGGATCATGGAGCATTGAGGATGTAATCGTACACAGCAGTGGGAGTAGGTTTAGGTTAAGGATAGAGAGCGGGGCAAATTTAATTGTGTTTCTATGTGTTGATCCTGAAAATGAGAATATACGGCTCTGAGCAACAGTTCTGTGATGTGTGCCAAATCAGCAGATCTATGTGTGTTGAGATGGTTAGATGTGTTTTTAGTTGCTGTGAATTTGTAGTTTTCTTCATTAGAGAGTTGTTGAAAGATGAATAAGAGGAGAAAGAATAGGTGTCATAGTGCAAGAGAGCGGAGACGATAAGAAGCACTTCGGTAAATATGGAAGACAACGCTCAACAAAGCACTGCCTGCTAGGTGCAAGTCGGTCCGCACTGTAGCCTGGAACTACCTGTGAGATGGCGGATGGTGAAAAGACAAATGGCTTTGCAAAGAACCTATTGATTGATAGCTGCCCCCGAATTGCTCTTCATATCTGATTAATTTAGGTTTTGAATGATTTATTGTCAACGAGGCCGATCTTGGTTAAATTGAATTGAGGTTTGTTTGATGTTTGTGTGACTACTGATTAATTGTGCAAATTGCACCACAACAATCAAAGAAGCTGTAGACATTCTCGTAGGAGAAAACAAGAAGGTCGCTAAGAGCAATATCGCTCTTAGTAGAACAGTGAAAGAGAGCAGACCAAAGGTGGAACCGATGATACTGCCGAAGACTTCAAGACGCTGGACATGCTGTGTAAATCAGAGATAAACTTGCCAGCGACATCCGATTTAGACAGCCTTCAGTATATTCTGCGTGAAGAAAAATCCGTCACATTTTGAAGGAGTTCTTCCAAGTTAAATTGTATCCAGCCACAACAATTGAAATGAACTCGCCGGAGAAATGCTGCTGCAGCTGAGGAAGGAACCAGGAGTGAGCGAGAAAGATTCGAACCCGCGACTGAGAAGACGGCAACAGAGGATAAGGATCGCGACAGCGAAGATATTTTGATCCAATCCGGTGTGTTAATTTGGGAGCAATCTTCTCTTTCGAGTTTCTCTTTCGAGTTATTTTTTGGTAGTTCGTTTTTAAATTTTTGGTCAATCCAGAATTCTGATCAATTTTGATCGATTTTCTAATCATCTGAATTGATTTATTAAAATGGAGTTGGTTTAAAATGGAGCATTATCCCTAGAGTAATGTTTTGAAATGCATAAAACATTAATCCATACAAAACTCAAACTACCCTGAAAATTTGACCAGCTTCAAGTCCACTTTTTTAACTGAAAAACAAAACTCAAAAAAAAAATTGCTCCAAAATTACATTACTCCATTGAATCCACCCCCATGGCCAGTTGCTAGCACTTGCAGCAAAAGCGTCATATTGCAGACTCTAAGGTACATCAGTCATAAGTCAAAGATCCGAGGCCCTGCATTGGATACGCCTGAAGAAACCAGTTGGAGCGCAGCATTAAAAAAGGGCATCATTCCGACAGTGTGCTGCACATCACAGTGACAGCACAATGTTGAAGAGACCCACCATGATCAATAAGATTTGTGAAGAAATTAATGTTTGCGGCCTCGTAGTGGCTGCCCAGTGCCCGCATGCACAGCGGCTCAGCATTTAAGATGGGCAAGGCATGTATATATCATTTTATTTTTTATTATTGACTTGGGCATTTGCTTTGTCTTCTTTGTGAATAAAAATGAGTGCAACCAACAAGGTGGTCGGTTCAGCGTTTCTCATTGATAGTATATGTTCTATGTTTTTTTGTTTTGTTTAAAATTTCATTAGAAATTAAAAAATAGTTGGAATTTTATATTTTAATGGTTGAGATTAAATAAAAAGAAAGAAATAAGAAATAAATTTTAATTTCCACCAAGTTAATAATAGTTTATGGGACAGACTACCTCAAACATTCCACTGTTCCCTTTATTAGTGGGCTATAAATGTTCCGAAAAAACTCATTAATGTAGGAATTCCATGGATTATGGTATCAAACTGATTGAAATAATCTTATGTTTTTCAACTTATTGGAAGAGTATTATGTTTTTCAGAAGAGGAAGTAACAAGTGTAGCTCTCCAAAATCCAACAACAATGCTTTGATCTCCTCGGTTATAACATTGATCCAGTGGATTGTGGATTACACATGAAATAAACAATTTTAAAAGACTTAAAAAATTTAAAACCTAATTCTATTGCATATGAAACATTTAAATCTTAATTTTATTTAAAAAGATTTGATCTCCTCGGTTATAACATTGATCCAGTGGATTGTGGATTACACATGAAATAAACAATTTTAAAAGATTTAAAAAGTTTAAAACCTAATTCTATTCATATGAAACATTTAAATCTTAATTTTATTTAAAAAGATTTAAAATCTAATTGTAAAGATTTAATTTTTAGAATTAATAGAAAGATTTGAAACATAAATATATTTAAAAAGATTTAGAATCTTAAACAAAGATAATGAATTTAACAAAAATAATGAATTTAACAAAAATAATGAATTTAACATAATGATGTAAACACTGAGAATATTTACCACATTGAAATAAAACAACTGACAATATCAAGTTAATTTTTTCTAAAGTAAATATAACTAAAGCTAAAGCGGTCGATCTTTTGTTTATCTAGATATCCGACCTTCCCAAAACTCACTTAGCATAGAGGTAAATTATGCTCACACTGGGTGGGATAGAGCACAGTTGCACTTTCTTTTCAGTTGCTTCAGTAAGGTTTCGATCATCGTATCTGGCTCTCCCTTAATATTCTCGAAATGATCAAGTGAGGAAGAGAAAAGAACAAACTACTAGGGCACACATTATTTTTAAAGTCTTCACAGACATACATCATTATTTTTAAAAATGCTCGAGGGTGGAGTTGGCGCTCCCCACTCATCCACTAAGATCCAGATAATTACGGTACAATTAGCGTTACCAGGGATTCACTCGATTGATTTCAGGTTAAACAAAAAAAGACAATCATGATATTTGGAGGCGACGGTGAGCAGTGGATGCCCACACATCCCAAAAACATTTCATAAACACGTCGTATAGTAAAAACCCTAAAAAAAGATGAAGTAAAAACTTTAAATATTCCCCACTCACGGTAAAAATGTAACCTTTCATGGGATTTGGCTCTCCCTTAATGTTGTTGAAATGACCGGGGGAGGAAGAGAAAAGAACAAACTACTAGGGCACGCATTATTTTTAAAGTCTTCACTGACACGCAACATTATTTTTAAAAACGCTCAAGGGTGGAGTTGGCGCTCCCCACTCATCCACCATTAATTACGGTTAGCGTTACCAGGGATTCACTGGATCGATTTCGAGTTAAACAAAAAAAACAATCATGATATTCGTAGGCGACAATGAGCAGCGGACGCCCACACATCCCACAAATATTTCATAAACACATCGTGCAATAAAAACCCTTAAAAAAGATGAAGTAAGAACTTTAAATATGCCCCACTCACACTAAAAATGTCAAGAGCATTTATTACACTGGGTAGATCCACAATTATCATGCTAATAGCCCTAATCACCCTTTTTAATGACAAATGGACATGTTTTGTCATGCAAGTAAGTTAATGGTTGAAATGACAACCGTTTATTTATTGTGAAAACTAAGAATATTCAAAGCATATGAAATCTTGTCCATAGAAATCACCTCTTTGATTAAAAGCCCGTTAATTTTGGCCATTGTCAATAGGTGTACACCTATCGGCATAATCAATATCTTGGGTTTTTGAAGGCATTGAATTGATTTATGCATTCAAAAACACTATTTGAGTACTGTAAAATTAAGATTTTGACAACAATCGTTTGCCAAATTCTGATGATATTCCTCCAAAAAAGTAAAAAACTTAAAACGCTTAGACTACACAATTCATCATTTAAATGAGAATTTCAATGAAGTCAAAAGTGAAGAAGGGTAGACTTTGATTCCATTGTCACAATTGTTGATGAGTTAGCAATTATAAAGGTCATGGTTAGAGGTGTTTTTATTTAAAGTAAGGAGTTCACATTGTGAGAAAATGTATTGGTAAAGGAATGTGAATTTAAATTAACATCTAGTTGAAGTTCATGAGAATTTATTTAATCATTGTTGTAACTCATAGTTATAAAAGAGAGATTGGAGTGCATTTTCAATGTTACTCAATACTCTAAGTTACAAGTATGTACTCAAGACTTTAGTTTGAGAGCATGACATTGGCACACCACTTTAGTTTGTCAAATCAATGTCATAGGTATCTTGTCGAAGCATGACAACACTTGAATAAGACATAACAATTAAATTATGTAAGAAAAAAAGGAACACAAACTCATATCTGATCACAATGATCATAAAGCAAGGACGTGGAACCTCCAAGATAAGATAATATTGGTCCTAGTTTGTAAATCGACTTATATTTTGGGCCTTTATATTTTTGGGCATATGATTGGTACCAAGGAGTGATGTTAACCTTGGTAATGTTGTAAATGCTTGTTATACTTGAGTTAAATGATGTAAGTTGGGCATCTATTATATGGGGTGCATGATCGGTTCTACCCAACACCTCAAAATCTTGGTCCAAATTGGAAATCCTAATCATAGGTAGCTTGTGACCCCCATGGTTTTGTAAACCCTATTATGCGAGCATGTTTGTTGTAGCACAATACATATCAACAAAAAAATACATAATCATTGAGGCTCTAAATGGCCTCGATGTTGGGAATGTGTTATATTCTTTGCATAGTTATTGGCACGAGTTATTTGTATGCATTGAGCATGCTAGGGGTATCGTTGGGGGGTTAGCCAGGTCCCCCTTGCTCGAGGGTTCGAGAGCGAAGTCCCCCCCCCCCCAAAATGGTTGTTTTTGGTTCGTGAGAGGTGTGAAGCAAATAGAGGGGGCAGGATCTCTTTATAGCTTTTTGGTAGGGTTTAGGAATTAGGTTTTTGTTTTTTTATAAAAAAAAATGAATCTTCCATGTTGAGTCCACCACGATGGGGTCTAAGACTTGCTCGATTGAGTAGGTATGAACTTAGCCGAGTAGGGTTTATTTG
This sequence comes from Picea engelmannii, assembly GCA_009831015.1. Taxonomy (NCBI): domain Eukaryota; kingdom Viridiplantae; phylum Streptophyta; class Pinopsida; order Pinales; family Pinaceae; genus Picea; species Picea engelmannii. Next base: position 467,349 of record ML804477.1, read on the forward strand.
GTACTAAACTGGTCAAGTCATGCTTTGATTTGGTCGGTTTGGTACCAAACCATCCCTCCAAACCGAGCAATAGGTCGAGTCAGTATAGTTGTTGGTCAACATTGCTTGAAATGCCTAGGCAAGGAACGAGAATCCTCTCAAAGTTTGACTATACCAGGATGTCATACAATGTGCTAAAATCTTCGGGGAATGTCTAGAGGCAACAAATAAAATAATAAAAGGGGACCTCCTTTTGGAATTGTATTTGCCTTTTAATAGTAATTCTTAAAGTTAATGTTATAAGTAAAGGTAAATATTAACATTAACTTAAATTTAAGTTTAAAAGTTAAAGTGAGACTCCATTAAACATTGTTTGGTGATGGAGTCACACCCAACAAAGGTCACAAGTGAAGACATAAATTGGAGTGTTTTTCAACATTTCAACATACATGAAAAACAAGGTCTTGTACCTTTTTCCTTGCACCACTAGAGTTGGGAATTGTGGAATTCTAAAATTGAAACATAGAAGGGGAATATACTTCTCAAAGGTGCCAAATGTTGAAACCTATAGGTTAGCCCGATGTGCTCACTAATTTGACATATCAAATTGCAACAAATGTTGAAGCCATTCACCAAGAGAAAGAAAACTTAAAATTCTCAAACTCGGCTCGGCCAAGTTAATCTGATGACCCACACTTCATATATGCTTTGTACTAATTTGATTATAGTATGATGACTTTTGAACTCTAAAGGCCATTTAAAGGCTTAATTAATTTGTATGTCCTATTAAAACTTTAATTTTATGTATCCCAAAATTTATATCTCTACGCATTTTTGTTATTGACACTATTACATGTAATAAAAATAAACAAACTTGACATATTTGGTGTTTAATGACTTGGACTTTATATATATATATAACTTTTATTATTTTATGTAAAAAAAAATTCAACCTCCTCCTATAAGAGTTGTTCAATCAATTTTTGGTTCATAATTTTGGGAAAACCAAATCCAATTTTGACTACTTTAAAGCTAAGGGGCTTAGTTTTGAAGTGCTCCCAAAATAAGAAAATCAAAGTTAGCTAACCATAATGTTTAGAGGTGAATCTCCATTCTCATTTTTACCAAATAAAGCATCACTTGGGAGCATCACTCATACATTTCAATTCCATATGCATAGGTGACATTCATAACTATATTGTTATGTTTTTTATAAACTCAAATGTATAAGAGAGATAATATTAGTTGACAGAGTAGGTTCTTCGTCATTCTTCTTCATAGAGATCTAAGAACAAGGTTAAAACTTTGATGATAGTTGTGTCTTGTTCGAAATTCCATATGAGGGTGATATAAATGTTTGGTTTTTACTTATTAATAATAATAATAATAATAACATTAAAATAAAATAAAATAAAAATAAAAAGATGATTTTCTTTGGGTCATTCTTTTTTCTTGTAATTTAGCTAATTTATCTATAATATACAAAAAATAGTGCATTTAGTGATAATATACTTATGAAGGAAGCTAAAAAGCTAAACTACAGTGATAAAAAAATAATGGAGTTGTTATGTGTTCATTGCTTTCCCATCCACTAACTTAACAAAGTATTGATGATTCAAAAAAGAAGTGTATCTATCTAGTTCTAGATCGAGACTTCCTATAGTTTGTAACAACATTGTTATCATACCAAAAATTAAAACAAAACTCAATAGCATAACTTGGAATGACAAAGGATGATGATCCTCAAATTTAGAGGTAGAGTCAACACTAATGTAGGTGGGAGGGAGTTTCCCGTCCTAAAGTGGTCATGGCAACTTCCTCTATGCACCCACCATTGTCCTTCTATGGTCCTCTTCCTTTGTCATTGCAATTCTTCCCTCATCTTCTAGCTCCTCACTTCCAGTCTCAAACCTCCATATAACATTGATCAAATTTCCATATTTCTTGTCAAGTTGATCTAGTTTGTGAAGGATTTTAGTGCATTAAGTGCCTTTAACTTTTACATGTATAGCAATGAAAGTATTCATGTGCTAATACAAATCCACTTACTTCAAGGATTTAGTATCTCTACTTCTTGAAAATCTTGTATCAAGTACCCAAGGAATCATTCCTCATTTACTTTGTCACTAGATGCCATGCCCCTTCTCTCTCTTACCATGTTCTCAATTTCTTCTACTTCTTGCTTGACCTCTACAAAAAACCTACTGTTATAGCCTTCAAGAACTGTCATTACAAATATTTGAGACCTGTGATCTAAGGGGACCCTTCATTTTCAAAGCCTTCTCATATGCATTCCTTGGCTAGTTCCCCCCTACCTGAATTCCTTGTGGCTCGCCATCCCCTCTAAACACAAAATCCACAAACCAAAATCTAGAGTCCATGGACCAAAATGTTGCACAGGATTCTAAAGCACCAAACTTGGACTAACCCCTAAGCTTCCTTAGAGAATGATAAACATGTAGATAGGGAGTTATCAAATCAAATAGACATACCCCTGTTGAGTTTACGCAAGCCACCTCTAGCATTGAATGCCATTCTCTATTTGCTTCCATTCATCAATGCCTCTGTAATGGGTCTCCTCCCCACCATTATGAACCAGGTTGAAGCCCATTTAATGATAGGATGAATCAATATTTGAGTAAGGAGGTCAAGTTATGATGGCTTGAGGCCTTATCTACCTCATAACCCGTCTTCTCCCCATGTTCACCCAAGACATATGTAACCTCTAACTACCTACCTAACTAACATGCCACCGTATTCTCTTCTATCCTCCCTAACACCCCATTTGGGAGATCTTTAGGTCATTCTTGGTTAAAGTCATAATTACTAAAGCATAAGTAGACGTTCCTCAACCCTTATTTCTTTAGGATGACATTGACATTGGCTAACTAGTTAATTTACTAGTTGACACACTTGAGATTCAATTGAGAGCTAGCATAATCATTTTCTTTAGTAACATATAATGATGAAATTTACCATAATTGATATTGGTTGTAAAAGGTTCACTTAAAAAAAAATATAAGAGTAACTAACTCAAATTTGATTATGGTAGTGTCCGTTGTAGAAGGCTTATTTTAAAAAAAAAAAACATAAAAATAAAATAAAAATATATAAAAATAGAATAATAAGTCAATGATGTGGTCCTTCTCAAATTTACCTTCACTCAAATTTAATGATCTAATATTTATCTAAATTTATTATCAAACCTATTGAAATTGTAAATTCTAATAACACAAAAGACATTAAAATTATGAAATATATACATTAAAAACCTCCCATTCGGTGGAATCCCACTTTAAAAAAAAACCACTTGAGCCTCCCATGGGAAGAAAATGTTCCCTTTATCGTACTGCAAAAACAATACGCGTATACTAGACCAATCGCGTACAAATAAACAGAATACACGGATGGAAAAAGACTTATTCGCTCCCTCGGCACATGCATTTGTTATACATCACATACACAGGGACAGAGACATTTAAGATGTGTTATGTTTGGGGAGAGATGCGCGGGGACATTCCATTCCGTTGCATGACCGTGACATATACTTTGATTTGACGATTTCTTTCAGAAGATGAGCGCAAAACGGAATTGAATGTGAATTTGTGGGTAGGTTGACTGTGTTTCGGCTGAATATGAATAAGCAGGTACGTAAACAGTGTTTCCGTCTCATCGAACTGTTTTTTCAGGAAGAACCCTGCCGAGGGTAGGGCGTCGTTTATCGAACAATTAAATTGTTTCGGTCGAAATTAGGTGAAAAAATCTGGTAATCCGAACAATTTGTTTTTTAAAATTTAGGTTGATTCAAAACCCATAAATCATATTTAGATTACAGTTTTAATATAATGAAATTGTAAATTCGGAATCGCTTAGTCTAACATTCTAAGTTTTTAATCTGAAATCACAGATTTCAGTGCACAATCTGAATATTTTAAAGGTTTTTCAAAAGATTTCAGTGCACAATCTGAATATTTTAAAGGTTTTTCAAAAGATTTCAGTGCACAATCTGAATATTTTGAAGTTTTTTCAAAATGCTAAATCAATTTATACACTACAATCTAAGAAATATTTCATCAACAATGATGAAATTTCGATGATCATTGCCGAAAAGATAAAAACAATTTTTGAAGTTATTCCAATTTCGGTTGCCGGATTTGAACAAAATCGTCTCTTAAAAATAAAGCCGGTGAAAGGGTGATTTGGTTGGGAGATCAGCCTACGCCCCTAGGGTAATAACTTTGTACGGTACCTGAACTTTACAGAGCGGAGTGCGCACAGCTGTACACAAAATTTCAATTTCTTTTGTTTTGGGAGTAGGCGAAACTCTGACACATGATTTCAAATGTTCTGTGTCTTTGCATAAAAGTGAAAGTCTGATTTCTTTTGTTGTGGGGGAGTAAGTGAAACCCTGACATCACCTTGTTAACAGCATTTCAAATGTTTTGTCTCAGTAAAAGTGCAAGTCTGACCAGTAAACGTACGACTGGTGGCAGCAGGACCATGATCACGCGCAATACAGGAACTGAAATAATAATTAATGGTCGCCCATATCACGGGTTAGGATTAGGGTGAACTTTTTGGAAATAAACAAATAAAAAGAGTTGTAAAGCGTTGTGTGGTAAATAACATAAATATGTCTGCTATTATTCTTGATTTCAATTGTGATGGGCAAATCGCAATGTGGGTAACAGCTCTCAGTAGGTTGAATTGCGTTGTGTTCCCGTGTTTCTAGGTTTAAAAAAATGTTATTTAATTAAAAAATTTAAATAAAAAAAAAGAAAGTTGAGCTTGTCTAGTAGTTCATACTGATTTAATCTTAGATAATGTTCTTACGGGTAGTTTAAATATTAGGTGTTTTTTAATCTTTTCGGTTTGTTTGTTTTTTAAGGATGTTTTTCATTAGTTTTTGTTAAAAATTGATAAAATTGGTTTAAAGTTTAAAAGAATTGTTGGTATAAATGGTTGAGATTGTACCATCCGGGTGAATAATTAGAAGTTTTTCGGGGCATATTCAAAACTGCAATTCAAAATTACAATCTTACCAATAGCTAGATTTCATGTTATATGATATTAAGATATTGAAAATTTTTAATAGAAGTTTTTCAGGGCACATTCAAAACTGCAATTCAAAATTACAATCTTACCAATAGCTAGATTTCATGTTATATGATATTAAAATATTGAAAATTTTTAAAATATATATTTTGTTTTTGAATGCAATTCACTGTTCCGTTAAATGTAAATGAGACTAATAGATTCATATAATAAATTTAGGAGAAATATATCTCAAACTCGAACAAAATGATAAGGAGTGTCTTAAAAAAATTCAAACTCGAACAAAATGAACCAAACTCTGAACAAAAAGATAAGGAGTGCTATCTTAAGAAAACCAAAATGCAGAGAGCTATGACAAACGGGTGGCGGTTACCTCGCCCTTCAGAGCTGGGTTTTTTGGATTGGTGAGCAACACGGCTTCTGGATATGCGAGTGTTCTGCATCTTTCAGGCGATCGATCGTCTTCTATTGGCATCACCCTCTGTTTGTTGTCAGCTATTGCCATATACTGAAATCTGTAACCACACCACAGCTCACCTGTCTCAATAAAACACGTCTAAATTCAATTTGGGCAACATTAAAGGGAAAATGCAGGAACCTGTGCATGAACTTTACTTGTCCTTGCGCAGCCTAAACACCATGCGTGTCTGGACAAGATCACAGTCAGGGAATCCGGTAGGCCTCTTGTAAATGGCATACGCATAGAAACCTGAGTACCCACCAAGTAAAACATACCTACATCGTGATGATGAAAGCATCCATTAGGTAATCCAATGTGCCTATTCATTTCATTTCACAACGTTATTCAGGCCAGTAAGTGTTAAGTAAATCTTTATTTTCAAACGAATGTTCTGTTGAGAAATTTTCAAGCACTTATGACAATCAATTAAAAAATTCAACCCCCAAATAGAACTAACCCACCAGGGACAGTAAATTCAAAAAATCAACCCCAAAATAGAGCTAACTCGGCAGGCTGAATGTCAAATCATTTTACTTACCTTATGTCTATATTCAAGGGAATTTGTGTGGTGCCCTGAAATGAAGGGTCCCAGTTTCGAACGAATGATACTTCAACTTGGTCCTCTGTCTGTACGACCACACTAAATTCTCTTCCTTCAATCCTGCAATTATAGATTTTTGCAGTTCTAATTACCATTTCCATAACCGGGGAGCTTATTCAATCACAATTTTGGTTCAATACTGTAAACTCACGAATCAGACAGCAGTGGACCTCCTGGTTCGCTCCAGTTGAGATCCCAGTACCTACATTTACATTGGTTCAAGGAAGACATTAAATGAGAAACACGACTCCTTTAATTAAGAGAAAATCTAGTTGAAATGAGATTTTTTGGGGATTTGTGGACAATGATGGACATACCCTCTGTGAGACTCCAAATTCAGAGTCTCCATCATGTTGTCTATGCCGCCATATTCAATCTCGGTGACAGTTCCTTGGGGTTTCGATAACGTGACCTTCACAATACCATTGTCCAGAACTATCTGTACAAAACCAACCAAAATCTCTGCTTCATAATTCCACCAAAATTGAACCAAAGAAATGTAAATGTAGATCATCCGTATAAGAGCCAGAGAACTAGGGGATTACGTGGCTAGTGTAAATACTCAAATTCACACCGTTCAGTTCCATCTTCACCTAAATATCAGCGCAGTTATGTAAACTGCAAAAATGGACATAAACAGGAGTTATCTTCAAATCGATATATGACACCAAAAAAATTCTGTATTCCCGTCATTCCATGCTGACTCGATGCAGACCTTTAACGCTTTAATAGCTCGGTATTTTCCTGTGGTTTGGACTTTAAAGCGGGAGAGCAATATATGTCCAAGCAGTTACAGATTAGATTACATTGCAAAATGTTAGCTGCAGAGTATTAGAGCTACAACAAGTTAATTCATATAAAGGAATAGCTTTTGAGCAGGTATGCTACTTACTCCTAATTCTACGTCCTGGACAAACAAGTATTCCTCCCCGTCCCTCTCCCTCTGAATTGAATTAATATATCAGATGGATTCTGTAACTACTACACGCTCTGATTGAGGCGTGAGATATGGGAAAATAATGTAAGGAAAACGATTGAGATGGATGTATTACTTACGCTATATTTCTTCCAACCCACTACGCTCTCTACCGCTGCAAGGAGTAGTTGTATATATTCATAAAGTATGGGCATGTTCCATCATCCATCCCTCACCCCCTGAGAAAGGAAGGCTTACCCCGACCCGACTTTTTGGTCATTTAGTGGCAGGCAACATCATGGGTTACATGTTCATGCACATTCCGTGTGCATGACCCGACTATGGCAATTTCAAATAAAACTGAAGAAAAAGAAGACACTCAGATAAAAACAGATATCACGGTATGCATTTGAATTTGGATCTGAATTTGATTTGACTGGATGTTCCCTTTTCACTTTGTTATTGATGCCACCGTGCCCCACACCCTTCGCCCACAGATTGCATCCACTCAAAGTTTTGCCTCTTCCTTTCTTTAAGATCAAGTCTCCTGGTTCAAGTCTCCTTTAAAGGAACTTCATCGGAAAACACCCATTATTCTGCATTCACCATTGAATAAAGTGTGAAATAAGCATGACGACCACATCCATGGTAACAGAATGTCATTTTTTCGAGCCCGAGTTTCACGATTATAGTCATATTATAGCAACATAATCAATCTAGAAACGTGAACCACACTCATTTACTGTCCCTACCAACAGAATCACCCTTTTATATAGTTTCTTTTTTTTTTGGTAGGGATAGAAACAAGTTTAGTTTATTTTTTAATATATAATTTCATTTTTTTGGTATGAATAGAAACAAGTTTAGTTGATAATTTTATTAGCATTTTCATTTATTGATGGATATTAGTTTCAGAGGTGGTATTTTTTTTTGTGTGGATAGAACCAAATTTGGTTTATAATTTTATTGGCATTTTCATCTGTTGAAGGATATTAGTTTCACTGGTGACATTTTTTTGTGTAGACACCCAGTTTCTTTTATGATTTTATTGGGGTTTTCATTTGTTGATGGATATTAGTTCCAGTGGTGGCATTTTTTGTGTGTATAGAACCAAATTTTGTTTATAATTTTATTGGCATTTTTATTTGTTTTTTTTTTTTCCAGAGAAAATTGCACACTATATTTATAATAATATAATCCTTTTACATTGCTGGCCACAACATAGCTCAGTTCTGATTTTTAAAAGAAAAAATCAAAAAGAGAGGGCTAGCTCTAATTCCCGCTTGATCCAAACTGATCTTACATATACAAAAAAACTTCATCAGACTAGAAGCATCCAAATTTATGACAAGCATACTAGTGGAGAGATACCCTTCAGAAGGCCCAAAAATGAGTAGAGACAACAGAGACTCTGAGCAAATGTAACATACCTGAAGAAAGGAAGGAGAGCATGGATTATGTCTTTCCATCCCTCAAGATTAGCCACATTTATCGAACCAATACCATTTAGCCAATCGATGACGATCTTGGAATCCCCCATCATATGCAAGTTGAGAGTACAAAGTCTTGTGGCAAGAATTAAGGTCGCCCAAGCTCCCATGAATTCCTCCCTAGAATTTGTTCCATTTACAGAGTTTCGAGTCCACCTATATTCTGAGAGATCATCTATCTTAAGAAATCCTCCAACACCACAAAGAATGTCATTTTGTTGAGAAGCACCATCAAACCAAACGAGGGTTTTATCTACAGGAAAAAAGGTAGGTAAAAGCCTTGGAGAAGGATCAAGCTGCTTGGTACACATAGAGCCCGCAGAGCCTGTAGCAAGGTAAACAATCCTCTCCACCAATGGGGGTCTGTCCTCAAACATTTTCTTATTCCTATCCTTCCAAATATACCAACAGATATGAGCAGATAGAGATTTAATAAAATAATTATGTAAAGCCCAGTTTTGGAAACAATCATTTACTGTATTGCCATTCCATCCATTTGTTAGATTTAAAGCAATTTTAACTCTCTCCCAAACTGAAACAGTGAATGAGCAGCTGACAAAGAGATGCTTGCTAGATTCTCCTCTTTCTTTACACAAAAAACATAAACCAGGACCATACCATCCTCTTTTCTGCAAATTTTTCCAGGTAAGTATTTTGTTTTCCAATAAGAGCTAACAAAAAAGTTTTAGTTTCAAGGGGAAATCCCATTTCCATAAACACTTTCTCCAACCTACTACTTTATAACTCCACAAATTGTTTGAAAGAGCAATGTAAACATTTTTAACTGGGATAATGCCAGATTTATCACCGCCTATCTAGATAATCCCATCCTTCCTCTCAGTAAGTACAATGCCAGATTCAAGTAAGAGCCTTCTAAAACTCGCCCATTCTGGAGCAAGATCTTCCCTCAATCCCAACTCAGTACTACTAACCCAGTTCTGACCCAACAATACAACATAAATGGATCGGCTCGCCTGGTATAAGAAGTAAATATGCTTTTTGTTTAGTTCTACTACCAGATGCAAAGAAAGAAAGGAAGTTTGTTCCATACCAATAATAACATTTCTCCCGATAATAATTTAATGCCCCGAACCTGGCTTCTAGACCAACCAATGAAGAATGACTGGTAAGGTGTTTAAAATGTTTTTCCAAGACCATGAACCGTATGATGTATACCCCACAACTAATTGCATCCAAGAGACCAAAGGTACATGTGGGTAATATTTATCTTTAATTACACAATGCCAAATGCCTGGTTTCATTTTCATTTGTTGAAGGATATTAGTTTTAGTAGTGACATTTTCTGTGTGGATAGAACCAAGTTTCATCTATGATTTTATTGGCATTTTCATTTGTTGATGGATATTAGTTTCAGTGGTGGCATTTTTTGTGTGGATAGAATCGAATTTCGTTTATAATTTTATTGGCATTTTCATTTGTTGAAGGATATTAGTTTCAGTGGTGGCATTTTTTGCGTAGACAGAACTTTTATGATTTTATTGGGGTTTTCATTTGTTGACGGATATTAGTTTCATTGGTGGCATTTTTTTGTGTGTATAAGTGACATTTTCCGGGTGGATAGGACCAAGTTTCATTTATGATTTTATTGGCATTTTCATTTGTTGAAGAATATTAGTTTCAATGGTGGCATTTTTTGTGTGGATAGAACCAAATTTAGTTTATAATTTTATTGGCATTTTCATTTGTTGAAAGATATTAGTTTCACTCTACATTTTTTGTGTAGATAGAACCAAGTTTCTTTTATGATTTTATTGGAGTTTTCATTTATTGATGGATATTAGTTTCAGTGGTAGCATTTCTTGTGTGAATAGAACCAAATTTAATTTATAATTTTATTGGCATTTTCATTTGTTGAATGATATTTTTCAGTGACATTTTTTATGTGGATAGAACCAAGTTTCATTTATGATTTTATTGACATTTTCATTTGTTAATAGATATGAGTTTCAGTAACCTTTTTTTGTGTGGATAAAACCAAATTGTGTTTATATATATATATATATATATATATATATATATATAATTTTAAAAATTATATAGAATTACATTTATTCGATACTTTTAATAACATAATATTATTTTTTCTACAAATTCCTTTGATTATAAATTTTAAAAAATAATATAATATAATATTTACATTCATTCCATTAACAACATTATTATATAATTATAATATAATAACATAATTAATTAAAAATATAATATAATATAATATTCACATTCATTCAATTAACAACATTATTGTTAGCAACCATAACAAATCACATATCTATTATTATTTCCACGGAAGTTCCCTTTAGGCAAAGTATCTTACTTTATGAGATTTATACTTTCAAATTTCAACAATCAAAAACTAAGGCTCTACACTTAACCTATCGTCCACAATACATGCCCTTTATGGATAGAATATCTTACTTTATGGAATTTATGCTTTCAAAATTTCAACTTGGGGAAACTAAGACTACACGTTTTAGTTCCGTGGTCATCAATTTTTTTTGGTTGTTAGTTGTCAACCCACAATTTCGTTTAAGTCATGTAATTTGCAATTTTGAATTGTTTTTAAAGTATTTAAATTTTTGTAAACAAAATACTTATTAAAAATATAAATATATTGCTGTTTCCTAACAATAATTTATATTATTGTTTCCTAACAAGATAATGTTCACGTGAACTCATATATTCTACTAAAGTTTACTCTAAAATTGTCGTGTTCAAACTTGTTACAAAGCTTCCCTTAACACATCAACCAACATTTACC
>ML804478.1:10323-24734 GCA_009831015.1 Picea engelmannii
TTTTAATTATTAAAAAGAATTTAATTATTGGAGAACCCTAGGGATGAGTGACACTTGGACGGCGGAGATTGTTTAGAGGTTTGTCATTAAAAATTAATTAATTAATAATTAGGAAAGTAGGTGGGTCTCATTTTTCTATAAAATAAAAGGAAAGGAAGGAAAAGGGGATGAACGGTTAGCGTAACGTTACGTTGCTGAATTGTGGTTTGACAGATTTCTTGTGAGGAGTTGGGTCTATCTCAGATGTGTTGGAGTGGTAGCTCAGCCGTGGAGGCGAGCTGAGAAACTAGTCCTATCTCTGGTTCTTGTGTGGCCCCTTTGCAGCTCGGGGGGCTAAGGGGGAAGCAGAGTACCCCTAGCTTTTGGCTGGGAGGTACCGGTGAGATTTATGGGGTCACCGAGCAGGAGCGGCACGGAGCGCGGGACGCGGAACGGAGCGCAGGACGTTTTCCAATGCGGGCATAAGGCCACGGTATGATTTTTAATTGGTGAAGTAGAAAGCATTTTTATATTCGACAATTACTGTTATTGAGGAGAATATTGTGAGATTGTTCTGGCTTGTTTATATTTGGCAAAAAAAATTTTCAGCAATGTCATTGTGGGATTGTTCTGGCAATTTGTACTTATATTACTGAACTGGAAAAGATTTTACTGTGTGCGTCTCCTGTTGTGGGATTTGGGGCGTTTTTATTTCCCACAGTGAGCAATTTTTACATTGGCATTTTTGTTTTATGCTGTGGGCGTTTTCTTCATTATATCATGAGCATTTCTGATCTGGGCGCTTTTGCCACTACGTTGGGCGTTTTTGCCTCTGTTATAATGATGGTTCCGGCTCAAATTCCTGTGCTTGTCTGCATAGACTGCCAATTCCCTACTTTCATATGTTAAAGAAAGTTCAAGTTTTCTCGACCTTTGTGCTTCGACTTCTTCCTGACCAAGCTACCAGTCTCTTCCAAGAAAATCTCTCCAAAATCATAACAGGAACCATCACTTCCATCGTATTCTGAGAATACGTTGCTCTCGCCCCCATCAGTTAAAAATGGTAAAGCTTCGATTTTAAGACCTACCTTGCCTGGCCTTCTGGAATCATAAGCAGACAAGGGCGAATCCTTCTACACATAATTCTTTCCTCTAGAAGTCATATTTCTATCTTCCCTTCGTATATAATTGGACAGTCCATGAGAAAGATTCTTGGCTGTGCAATCTGGAAAGTTTTTGCTTCTACTTCTGGGATTCCTGGACCAATATCAAGGGATACCACATCCATGCCGAGGGAAGATGAAGGCGTCCATTTCATCATCACCAGGAAATGTTGTTCCTTCACACGAGCCACGAACACTGGATTTGCAATCCTCATTCCTGTTCAAGGGGCATGTTGATGTAGGCGTATGTGAATCCTCCTTCTGCCTCCGTTTATGTTTGAAAGTTTGGTGGATTGTATTTTGCATTGCATTCAGCTCTTGGACCTCGAGCTCGACTGCATCTTTCATTAGTAAGGGAGATCCTGAGCGTGAACCAGAATCTATGCCTGAAGTTGTTCTTCTGTGCATTCTGGGGAAACCTACACTGTCTTTTCCATCACTCATATCCGCTCCTCTATATGGATTCTCCTCCGTTCATAGTCACAGTCCATAAGGGGCCTTCAACGTTTATAGGACATCCTTAGATTATATTGCCTTAAACCCTTGTCATGCTTAAACATTGTATTCACATGCAGTCATTGATTATGATGTTGCCTTATTACTTTAGTTACAATGATGCTAGTCTTGTGTGGTTACAATAGTGTAAGGATTGTACTCTCTTTTAAATTAACAGAATGCATATCATAGGCTTTGTGATTAAGGTTGGTATCTCTGGTCGAGGCCTTCGATCCATATCATAGGTCCCCGGACTGTCCAGATTTGGACATGTGACTTGTAGTCCGCTCCTGTGTTTGGCTTTATCGCTATCGGACAGATTTCCCATTCAATCACCGCCTGGCAGCTTCAAGCTCATCTACATTCAGACCTGTCATGTTAAACGGGCTCATGCTTCTTACAGCGATGACTAGATACAGTTCTATTGTAAAACATTTCAGACCTGTCATGTTAATTGGCTCATGCTTTTTACAACGTTGACTGGACACAGTCCTAATGTAAATGATTATATACCTTATATATAATTGAGTAATTCCATTTGAAAAAAAAAAATAACAGAATGCAATATTTACATTATATAAGTATTGCTAAAAAGTTCTTAAAAACATGGTAGTAGCAAGGTTATTGAAGTGTTTAATGTGAATTAAATATTTGTTTTGTATTGGATATTTTTACTTTATTATATTATCTTGAAAGGATGTCCTTCTAAATTGTCGTCCTTTTAATATGGTTATCTTTATATTTACATTATATAAGTATTATATAAGTATTGCTAAAAAGTTCTTAAAAACATGGTAGTAGCAAGGTTATTGAAGTGTTTAATGTGAATTTAATATTTGTTCCGTATTGGATATTTTTACTTTATTATATTATCTTTGAAAGGATGTCCTTCTAAATTGTCGTCCTTTTAATATGGTTATCTTTATATTTACATTATATAAGTATTGCTAAAAAGTTCTTAAAAACATGGTAGTAGCATGGTTATTGAAGTATTTAATGTGAATTTAATATTTGTTCTGTATTTGATATTTTTACTTTATTATATTATCTTGAAAGGATGTCCTTCTAAATTGTCATCCTTTTAATATGGTTATCCTTACCTATTGCCCTTTAACATTTGTGAGGGTATTGTAAATTTTCAATGTGAAGATACTTGTTTATTGATGTATTTAATTATGATGTAATTATCAAGGTGATGTTATTTTACATTGACATTAGGGACTAATAAATTAATTATGATGTTACTTTTGTACTTTTAATGTGGATATTTTAGCTGTGATATTTAACTATCTTTATAAAGGGTCCCTTTAAAACACTGTTTTAAATAATGCCATTTCAAATAGGGTAATTGTTATATCTTGTCATTTTAAATAGGATGGTTTCTTGATATATTCAAACATGATGAAAATTTTAATTTAGGTGAAGGAAAAATGTTATGGCATACCAATGTCAGAGAAATATTGTTATAGATTCGCAATGGTAATGTATTGTTGAAATAGGAAATTGTGTTTTTCTACCTTATAACCAAGATGGAAAGATTAGAGTTGAAGCGTATGACCATTATTTATTTCAATGTTTTTGTAATTAGAAAGGAGATGATATGGTTATCTTGCTGTGATGTTGATGTAGTCTCTTGACATTGTTGAGACATACTCACTGGAATGCCCGGATTTATATGCGTTAAATTACTCAAAGTTTGTAATGAGGGTTGTTGTTTAGTTAAATAATGTTGAGTTGGGTTTGTTGTCGGATTCCTCTTATCACGCGCCATCCGTAAGGGGCATATTTGTTCTTCTCGTTTACGTTGTTCTTGTTTTTATTCAGTTAGTTGCTTGGTGTGTTGTGTCAGGTGGGATGTAGACACCTCCATGTTCCTCAGAACAGTTGCCAGCCCTAAGACCTTAAATGGTTAAAATCGATGGGAACCTGGGCTTGAGCGTTGCTTATGTGTCTTGGAGGTCCTAACCATTGCAGGGTAGGACGGGCGGGAGGTCAGTCGCTTTTAGCAGTCAGTTTTACTTGTCGTGTGATCATCATTTATGCATGTGGTTACATGTCGTGCGTCCGGGTCATCTTCTTATGTTCATCCTGGTTGCGTCGTATTCGTCGTCGAGTGGCGACGCAGAGACGAATGGGTTTTTTGTTGCTTCCTTGTACACTCGCACACACACACTTTTAAAAACAAAAAAATTTGCACCTGTCACTAGAATGGTTGTCATAACGATGAAGTTCGTTACACTATGTCCTTATTCTCCAGGTTGGTGAAGATTAGAGTGAAGAATCCTTTGGATACAATTTTGAGATCTACCTATCTCTTTGGCTTCCAATGTGTTTGGATCTACTAGTCTAGGGATTTCTTGGTAGGTCATATTCCCATGAATTTTCCAATTATGGCATGATCATTCATATACTATATGTATTGACCAATATTTTTGGAGGTGATTTAATACCTTGGTGTCTTTGTTTCTTTGGGGATGCATCATCCCGTTCCAGGTTGATTCTTGTCCAGCAGATCTTGTGCTTCCTTGTTGATTTGGGATGCATCTATTGTTACAATTTATGCCCCTTCCCATCCTTCTCCTATGTCTTTATCTTTTCCTTTGTCAAGGTGTTTTGGAGTGTTATTAGTTGAGGGGTTTCCAGCCAGTGCTTCACTATAGGAGGGACCTTATCTACCCCCTACATTCATTTCCATGCAATTATTTGTAGGTTTTGTACTTAGACATGTTGACCTTAAAGACTATTTTATGGTCTTTGAGTGAACATCACGAGGATATAATCCCCTTTCATTTTTAAAGATGTGGTACTTATCTATTTTTCTGAAAGATGTATATGATGTTATTGAACTGGACTGTCAAATGAAACAAACCCAAAATCCTTAATTTATTTAGTTTTTATATAAAATGGTTCTTGATAACTTGATTTCTCCTTGAGTGCAACATTTGCCTAGAAATGAGCCAAGAAGATTTTCAACCGTAAAAATATAAATAAATGATTCAATATGAAATAAATATATGCTCATATTCATTATAACATCCATATGAAACACATACAAGCATACTATGCAACCATATTTTCTGACAAGAAAAAGAGTGAAATGGGGTTGATCACTTAAGAAAAATTTAATTGAGTATTACATTTAAGACTGAAAAATAATATGATGACCACACTCCAAAACTATCATACTCAAAAATCTCAAATTCTAAGAAATCATTAAATTTATTCCTCGAAACAGTTCTCTTGGGAGTTCAATACACAAAATATATTTCACATTACAAATCATTTCAATAAACTGATCGACTAGTGCTCAGAAATAAAGCATGTCAAACACAACAACTAAACCTCCAGGAATCAATTAGACAACAATGGCTTACATCATCATTCATATATATGGTTGAAAAATACTCCTATTGATATTTTAGATAAAACAATAGAATAATAAAATAAAAACACTCAAAAACTTGACCTTATGCTCACTCGCAAACATATAAGCACAAAGCCTTGAGAGAAATTGTGTAGTAGAAGAAGAAGTAAGAAGATGGAGATCTGTATTTGTAGATGAGAAATTTGGTTGCATACTGAAGGTTGAAAAATAATATTATGATTATACAACCCCTTATTTTATGGTTCTCTCCTTCTTTTAATTTTTCTCCTAGTGCTTCTTTCAAATGTTTTACCCTAGCAGTTAGGGTTTTTGTTATTCTAGAAGTTTCCCACGTGCTTATTCTTTTTGGAATAAAGAGTAGATCATTTTGATAAATTATTGACCAAATTCACCCTTTTATAAAATTTATTTGATAAAGTTTTATTTCCAAAATTTGAAGTTGATCGTTTGAAAAGCGTTGACTGTCTTTTAATTTTATGATCATGATAAGTGACTTGTCAACCATGGAAACCATTCTAAAAATAATTTTCTTTATTCCAACCTTCCAATGAGACATCTTGAGAAATATTTGGAGTTTTGTATCTCAACTTATAGCCTCGATAATTCGAGGTTCCAAACAGATTTCCCAAGAAGTCATGAAAAGATATTTGAATGTTCTTTTGATTTCTAGGAATATCATGGCCAAATTTATCCATTTAAACCTATCCCATTTTATTCCTTGTCAAATTACCTTTCCAACGAGGTCTTTTTATCAAAAAACAGACACTGGAAACTCAATATATGAGCTCAGGAAGTTCGTCGTTCAGGAGCCATTGATCTGGTTCATGGGTAAATCTTGTTCCTTGATTTGATTATTCCTTTCTTAGTCCCACATTCATTTGGGAAGGGACAAATTTTGTGTTTATAATCAATACGCCTCCCTTACCATTCATATGTGAAATAGAGGAACTTACGAAATCCTTAGTGTAGTTCTCATGCCTTAGAAAAATGCATACCTTAATAATCTTTTGTTCGCTCAATCATCACCCAATCACTGCCATGTGTCTCAATGTAATAGGTTGAATCTTTAATACGAATGAGACTTGGGAAAATAAAATTATTATGGGAGAGTAGGAAAAGGGAGAAGAGAGGGCCGCAAGTGGAAGGAGAGCGGGGAAGGGGATCATAAGGCATAGGGTATCCACTTAGTGAACCTGTGACATAACACCTTAGTTCGTGGGATATTAAAGAATATCCATATTTTCACTAAATATTGATAAATATTTCCCAAAATCCTTTTGTTGAACCCCCCTCCCAATACATACTTCCAGTAAAAGAAACCTTGTTTTTACTAGATAACCCTTTTTATAACCCCCAATACCATAAACCCCTTGATACCCCACATCTCTCCCTAATACCTACAATATATTGAATTTATTTTTCACAATTAAAAATCCCCTTTTCAGAAGGAGTGATGGGGAAGTGGTTTGGGCCAATTGATGGGGAAGGGGATCATAAGGAGAGATGGGGAAGGAGATTGGGAGGAGTGATGGGGAAGGGGGTCGGAAGGAGATATGGGAAGTGGATTGGGAGGAGAGATGGGAAAATGTAAGCTAAAAAAGGACTAAGAATTGCACATGGAATAATAGGGGAAGAGGGGCACGACACTTAGAATAAATTCCTCATCAATTCTTCAAATCTCTTCTTGCAATTTATTTTTTGAGTGGTTGGACAAAAATATGAGTATATCAATCATAGCAACTTGGATTTTCATTCCATAAAATGTAGGATGAAGTTGAAACTGAGCGCTACGCCATGAGATGACGAGAATACACAAAATCCTCCTTTTGATATCATCTTTTTTCTATTTCAAAGAGAGGAAAATTAAGGTGATCAAATTTGTTTATCAACAAGAGCTTAATGAAACCCTAAGAGTGCTTCCATGATTGATAGGTGTGCCCAATTGAGATGAATTATTTATTAACATTACATTATTATTATGGATTTTTTTTTAATTTGATTTCTTTTTTTAATGAGAACTCAAAAACCTTTATATTAAAAAAATTATATTTGATTTATGATAAGTATCTTGCATGTGTATACCTTAAATAAAACTTCTAATAGCCTAATATGTTTAGTAAGCATTTAAAAACTGCTAAAAATCATCAAGATTGATTTCTTCCTCCTCATTACGAGTGAGTTGAAGAGGGTATTGCTTCTCCAAGCCCATGTCCTCTAGAATTTGGTACACAATATCCTCTTCTTTGAGATCATCGTACTCTTAATTTATTGACATTATCTTGTTTAAAGTTGTCGATTGAGAGTCTTTTCTCATATTTATGACCAAATTCTTCAACATTCTAAACCCAACCTCCCATTCATCTACTTTTTTCTTCTACTGAATGAGGGCATTCATGATTGTGGCAGTTTGAGATGTGCATTAATGTTTATTCTCATGGACCTTTTAGGTCACATAAAATATTGATTCCATGTTGCATTGAATTAGTTCTTCATGATTTCTCAAGATTATTCTAAATTCTTGCACCTTTTTTCAATCCATAATGACCAACTAAACAAGGAGTCTAAACTTGAGGGCCAACAACCAAGGATTTACCCAAAACACATGAGAGAGGAACCCTACTCTCAAACATATAAACCAGAGAAAATAACTAACCCAAGAGTTACCTAGATTAATTGCAAGCCCAAGACATAGAATATACCATGAATCTCTATGGAGTGAAGAAAGCAATAGAGAGAGCACCCAAATAATTTAATCTATAAAACACATATAAAAAAACAAGGGAAATAGTTGCAAAGAAGCTAGTCCCTTCCTTGTTGAAAAAATTGAATTATCAGTTTTGGTTGCATCAACATTTCATTGAAAAAATTGAATTATCAGTTTTGGTTGCGTCAACATTTAGTGTTACATATAGCCATCACGTACAACTGTGAAATTATAAAAGAATGCATCATGTAATGTCGTCACATTGTGGAAATTGTACTTGTTCCACATATTATCATTTTTTGTTGCCTCAACATTAAGTGTTACATATAGCCATCATGTATTGTTGTCAAATTATACAAGAATGCATCATGTCCTATTGTCAAATTATACAAGAATTCATCATGTACTGTTGAACTCTTTAGATCTTCTAGGGGAAAAAATATCTGAGTGAATCCTTGGATAATAATATCATATTTCTTGGGTTAAATGAATTATGTACTTAGATTTTGAAACCCTCCCATATCATAAAGGCACAAAAATAGTCTATCCATGTCAAATTTCATTGCATACAGAAAATTTTTGTGAAAATTTCAACCTTCGCCCCATTCATGACAGGTCACTGACATTGCCCATGTCTAGTCCTATTACAATGTCTTTTTGTTGTTCCTTTTAAAATTCCTTCGACACACATGTTCCCAAATATAGTGTTGTAAGGACATGTAATAACGTCGATAAACAAGTACTAGTGACCTTAAAACTAGAAGATAACACATTCACACTTCGCAACTACTCTACTCAGCACAATCTTTGATTGTGTTGGAATATTGATTTTTGCCAGATTCAACATCTATGATGTAAAATGTTACTTTTTTATGTTTTAATGATGTAATAGGGTGTAAATGAGTCAATTATAGTGATTTTGAGGTATATTCATGCTTGGACATCAATTTTTGGTCAAATGTATTGGTTGAGGAAAAATGGGGATTGGTTGTAACCTCCCTAGATTCTTGTAACCTCCCTATATTATTGTAACCTCCCTAGGACCATGGGTGATGTGGTGATAAAAAGGAGTTGCCTACTAGGTCCACTCAAAAATTGGCCTAGGGACATTTGCAGGGTTGGTCAGATCTTGGCTTGTTATCATGTCGCTCGATAGCACATGGGTGGTAAGTGTAGTGAAAACTCATCTTGGGAGGTTCTTTGAAAGATAACTCTTCTCCACTCATTGTGGAGTTTGCTTGATCATTGTGGCTCCTTTTACCGGCTTTGTATTTGTATTCCTTGGGAAAATTCATGGTAACACATGAGTTGTGTTGTGGGCTCTTCGGATGGCTACGTGATCTAGTATATATAGGTTGGATTTGATTCATTCAGATCCTTTGTGGATGATGTGATTTCTTGTGGTTTTCATTTTTCCAATCACGTTGTGTTGTTGTCTCCCTGAATCCAATGTGATGTATTGTGTTTTATTTGTTGACGGTGGAGGTTTTCCATTCGTGTGAAAGGTCGTATGGGAAATGAGTTGGTTATTGGGTCTGCATGAAGATTATCCTTGGGTCATTTGTAGGGTGGTTAGGAATATGAATGCCCCTAGGTTAAATTGAACCCTAGGTCACAATCTCTCACATCTCTCCTAATGGGAGTGCCTTTGAATTTGAAAGATAAGAAAACGATAATGTGTTATGGGGTATATCACTTTCCTAAATATTATTGCAAAGACAAACATGATTCTACCCAACCAATCATACTTATAAAACAAGTGTCTCCACAATAATTAGTTCCATCTAGCATTTATTCATGAGAAATCCAAACCCAACAATGGGAAAGTCACTTTTTTTATAATCCATTTTAATGTAATATCTTACCAATATTTATCTCTTGGTTTCACCCCTACCCATGCACGAGAAAATTTGGGCATAATTTACAAGTTTCAAAAACAAGGTAAAAGTGAAATACAATCATTTACCCAACTTAACTCCGGAGGTCATTTCACAAGTATTTCCCTATTTCCCAAGATTCCTACGCACTAGGATATGATGGTCACCCTAATTGAGTTAAGATCATTTTCCTTGAGTTCATTTCTCCATTGTCCACCTAGTATCCACTTGTAACAAGTTGGTCCATCCAACATACCAATGTATATGCAACATCATCATCAAAATAAATCATATGAAGTATCTTATTAACAAGGCATAACTCATAACTCATATAACAATAATTACCTCATTAACCATGCATTAAATCATAAATCATATGATATGAAGTATCTCATTAACAAGGAATAAATCATAACTCATATAACATGAATTACCTCATTAAATAGACATAAAATCATATAAAATGAAGTATCTCATTAACCAAGCATTAAATGGAAAAGTATCCAATGCTTTTATTCATCATAAATCATCTCATGACAAGGATAGATCATGGTAAATCATCATCAAAGGTCATCATTACTTCATATCCATCATCAAGAATATTTACCGATATCATTAACAAATACCCGTACTCATCATAATCTAGACAATGATATAGGAGTCTAGACCCATCATACTCAATCATTAGTAGAATCAAATACAATAGGAAGGGTGAGTTCAAAGCACTATCACTATCTCCTATTAGTCAGACTAAAGCATCAATGCATCATAACACCTTGTATTATAAACATGATATTAAAAAAGGTTTACTCATAATAATCCATCAAGTTACACATATGTCTCTTTGCAAGTAAAATTATGAAATAAGGTATCATCACAAAAGAAGGGTCAAATTAACACTATAACACACTCAGATTCTATCCAAAGGGTAGCTATCACATAATACAAGGATTAATAATAATTGTTGAAAGTGAACAAATCACATATTTTCAAGGTACCATTTATCGACACCTTTCCACTAAGTAAAGACAACTCCACCATTATCCATGGAGGATGATACTTGTAAGCATTAGCTAGCAATCATCAATGAAGAAGTGATTATTCATAATTGATAAAAACATCTTCGATCGAAGAAAAATGAAAATATATAGTAACCACATGCACCAAGGGGTGTTACAATATATTCTCTCCCTCTCAATATGGATACGACCTTGAAGCCAATTTGATATTTCAAAACCAAGTATGAAAACTTCTTTAGTTTTGAGTTCCAAATTGTGCATGATCTTCATCAATAAAATTTAAGTTGTCATATTTGAATGATAATCACTTCGAATTCAATAATTATTTGATTATCAACCCCATATTCAATGAAAATAGGTCATCAATACTATCTAGATCCTCACTATCCTTAAAATTCTTGAAACATAATCACAATATCACCATTGATTTATCATGAATATGATTGAATCAAAATTGTCAAAGTTTGTAAATAATACATATAAGTTCTAGTATTTACACCATTACTAAGACTCCACTTCTAACAAGAGTTGTGGCTACTCATCCTTTGAGGTGAGTCCAAGTATCAGGAGTCCAAATGTAAGGATGTTTCCATTCTTATTCAACATATAAGCAATAATTCCCCAAATGACATGATAAGTAAGGCATAGCGTGATATTGTTTTAGATGATTCTTTTATTAAATATGAGTCATTCATAATCACATGTCATCAAATAATCATCCTAAACATTAGGAAACCCAATAAATTACAGTTTTTAGTAAACCTCGGTAATAGAGAGAGTCATTCCAAAAATATCTAGTAATTGAAACTATTTTCTATTATTTATTAAGAGCACAGGGTTAAGTAAAACCTTCATTGTAACCCGCTTCTACCCAATTCCATACAAATATAGAGAACGTCTAATATCAAAGACTAATAAAACCTCCAAAGAGGAGAAAAGAGTTCTCCATAATTGGTTTTTGACTAGATTATGCCAAATCACAAGAAATCCTCAACTTAATAATAACCTCTTAAACATATACATTTAATTTTCAAAGACATGAAATCCTCTCACACATCCCACAACCGTAAATTAACAGAGTTTCTTTGTCTCATCCAATTATCTTTGATAGCCAACATGGTGAATGATATATACCTTATCAAACGTTTCCAAACGACATATATTATGAAGTTCCTATCGGACAACTTTAATGTTGATCGGTGAATTATTTGAGACCAATTGTTTTTTGGGTTATGTGAAATATAGGAAGCAAAAAAGAGCATTTTCTCTTCCAATGTCTAGTTCTCTATGTGATATTCTCAGTACCTATCAATATATACAACCATGCTTATCTGCAATGAATTTCAGTGCATATTATAAGTGTGATATCCTTTATTATTCTCTCCCCATTCTCAACAAAGAAGAGAAATAACCCAGATAATTGATCAACAAAGGGAGAGTGAGCTTCATTGAACACATTTTTCAACATGTTAATCAACAAGAGGGTCGGGTTTGTTGTAGTTATGTCAAACAAGCTTCCAATAACAACTGGATCTTAGAAGCCTGAGGGGAAAGTTACTTTTTGGTTTCTTGGAAACTATATTTATGTATATATGAGTAGTGTTACAAAAATGATGGTTTTGTTAGCCAACCTATCTGAGGTTTAAATTTTGTTGTGCAAAGGAATTGTCCTCTAAAAAATCTATAGTAGATATAATGATGTTGGAAAGAAACAAAATTTCCAAATAAATGGCATCCATGATTAGGTTGTATGGAGGTCTAGGATTTATAGTGTTATTCCTATTCTACCACATCACAAAATAGTGAACACAATATAAATGAAAATCAATACCCTCGTATACCAATTAGAAAATTAAAACAAAGCGAGGAGGAGATGAGATGATATATAGAGTGGGTCTATAGTGATATTTGAGTATAAAGATGAATGAATGAAATTCTCTTGGTTTTGAGAATAATTTATTCTCTACTGAACAATGCCAACCACATGAAGGTGAAAGCTCATATGGCCCCTCACCCCCCTCACATCGCTCTCAATTCCCCAATACCCAATATATAAAATAGATAACAAACAAAAGAAACATATTAATCATGCATAGAAACTACCAGAACAAAAATGAAATAAGACTTCAAAACATGTAATTAACCCACATAATTAAAAATTATTTAAGGAGAATAATAATTCATACAAATTAAAATATATAGTTATGTACCTCATCGAGCAACGCAACATTTATCTCATCCTTTTTCAGTATCTTCTTCTTGATCATCCAACTCAATATTTGTATCAACATCTGGTTCAGAAACATTGTTGAAAGGATTGATGATGTCATCATCATCATCAATGTCATTTTCAAGCATATCTTCATCGATATCGTCATCAAGAACTGGTGCATTTTCTCCTAGGCTTGGTTCATATTCTTTGTCTTCTTCATCTATCGACCCATATTCTTCTTTCTCTAGATCTACATCATCTTCTTCTTCAATATCATCTTCCTCATATACATTATACTTTATTGTCCTTCCTCTTGGATCATATCTAACAACAAATGACCAATCCCTCTTACCTGGAACCTTTGAGTAAAACATTGATTTGAAAAAACATAGCGGTCATTTTTTTTTTCAAACACCATTGTTTTAATCATCAAAAATCCGTTAGACAGTTGAATAATGGTTCTTTCCTCATCATGTTCATGCATTTGTAACCTATACGATTTGACATCAAACATAACTAATTTGAAGGAATTAAAGTCACACTCAATTATATCATTCAAAAACCCATAGTATCTATTTTCATATTCTCGAGGATGTCCTTTGCTCATAGAGGAAACATTGGTGACTTGGAATACTACAGTTATCTCACTATCTGAAGTTTTTCTGGTTTCATCCAACTATTTGATGTGAAATTTACAACCATTGCACCACATAGCCTTGTGGTGTTTCAACTGCAATATGTCAAACATGTAAAAGATGCATTTTCAATTAATAATAAACAAATTTATATAATTTGGAAAGTATAATATGAAGGAAACACACCTACAGTCACATTAATATAATATAAAATATCTGAATAAAATGTGTGAATTTTCTTGCCTTTTCATCTTTCAAAGAATATGCTAAATCTATTTCCCTCTGCGTAACATCGCAATCTCCATTACGACGAGCTTCTCTAACCAATTTAGACAGTTCTTTTCGTGATAACCTACCGCCTTGACGTTATTTACATCTATCAATCCATACCTTCATCCAGTCCATATTATTTGCAATGTATAAATGTAGTGCATCCCAATCTTGTGCAACTGACCGATCACAAAATCACAATTCACCAATATTAAATATTAGTTATGACCATGGTAAATATTAATAATAAATGATGAAAGAATAAATATTAAATGAGTATGAACATATACACAAAAAATGAGAAATTTATATTTATTAAAAATATCCACATTTTAATTACCTCTCACTTTCTTCATTGCACCTTTCCCCAACAACTGCTCCCTTTCAAAAAATTTGATGGAGTTCACATCCCAAATGAAATCCACTGCATGCATAGCTTGCAATGTTAATTTAGGAAGGTACTGACTAATATACACCATGTATTCATATACCATATATCCCTCCACCATAGAACCCTTAGTACGTGCTCTGTGTCTAACCAAAGCCTTCAATGATTTCAAGTGCCTCTCCACCATCCACATTGACCTTGTGTGTACAGGTCCACACATTTCAATCTCCTCAACTTGGTGTATGAGGTAATGTTCTTGTGCATTGAAAAATGATGGAGGTAGA
>ML804478.1:40726-74203 GCA_009831015.1 Picea engelmannii
CAAGGGGGGTTCTACCGATGCCTCTGCATCCTCAAGGTCAAAAACCCTGCACACTCAATCAAACTGAGTCAATAGCACCCGTCAAATCAAATAGTAACACATCATGTCATCTGTCAATCACATCATAATCAAATATAATAGATATAATGTCAAAAAGGGTCCATATCACTTGCGAGCAAGTGTCCTCAAATAATAAGTGGTCTCAGTGCGCCAGAGCGGGATGTTACATCATCAAACACCTCCTTTCCTAAATTTTTTGACCAACGATATTTCATCTTAGGACCACAAACTAGACATGCAAATTTACCCTTTGTTTGAAGACATGCAACAAATGGATTAATGTGAATTATTAATATATATACGAAATGATTATTTAAACAACATGCATGATATAATCAATTAATTATATACTACTCAAGCATGTAATATGGAATGTTACATACCACAAAAATGTGTTAGTCCTAGGGCATCATGAATTGTCCATAAAAGTATTCCACAACATTGAAATCTCTTCTACCCAATTGTTTTATAAATGTCATACATAGTGATTCCCTCCCATAACTTTAGTAGCTCGTCTATAAGAGGCTCGATATACACATTCATATATTGAACTTGGTACTTACCTAATTGTTTTAAATTACATAAGATTACTACCATGGTATGTATATATGCGTAAATAAATAAATAAAAGATGTTATGCAAAAAAAGAGATAAATGAAAAATTTTAATTTGAAAAATTAATGTAAACAAATACCTGGAATAATCATTGTCAACATTATGTTCTCCCTCTTTATTGACATCCAAGGAGGAATGTTATTGTTGATAACAAAAATAGGCAACACTGGGATTGTAAATATTCCATTTTTATTTTACACATTAATTAACACTAAAAAAAATGGGGAATAGTCAACCTTTATGTAGATGTGAAGTAACATATTACATACGCTAGGATCTGTGTCATACAAGTGTTAGAAAAATGATTCGTAACTTTCAAAATCACCAAGAATAATGTAGTGGAGAGAAGATTTTCTCTTGACCCTTTATAAATTCGTTTATTTTCCTTTTCAATCAGAGATTCATCATAAATACCATCACTATTGTCCCCATGATCCTCATCTGGATGAACGAATAAGTCTTGAATCATTTTATTTGTCTCATCATCTTGAAAAATGTTATTATTGTCATCTACTTCCATGGGGTCATTAACTTGATCTTCATTATCTACTCCAAGTTCTTCATGTTGTACTACAACATCATTTCTGCTACTACTTGGTGCTTTCTACATAATGTTAGGGGGGGAATCTAACTTTATAATTACAAACAATCATGAAAAATTAGTGCATGTATAAAACATTATAAAAATTTGAGAATACATTAAATATTAAAACAGATAATGAATGTGTATACCATCGGACGATATTCACTTGAACCCTCGTCCATGTGCCCATATTTTATACAATGTTTTGTAGCTATTGCTATTAAAATTCTTTCGAGACGTCTAGTACAACTTTTTTTGCAAGGGAAATAACAATTACCGTCACCCTTTTCACCCACTTTAATTCTTTTCCCACCTTTGATGTTTTTTGAGATTCTTCCCCACAGAATTATACTGAAACAAATACCTGTTTTTTATTCGCTGAGAAGACTCGCAAACCATTTTTGAAGCGTCGTTATTATAGAAAAATTCTCACAACATCCATCAAATGCAACATATTAATATAATTTATAATGTTGCAATTCCGACGTTAAAAAAACCTAAGTGACCGTTAGTATTTTGATTTGGTCAACATACTAAGGTGACCATTGGAGGGGGAAAACCTAGTTTCCAAAACGTCGCAAATGCGACAAAAATATTCACAAACGTGGCAAGAGAGACGTCTATGTCACAAATGTGGCAAGAGCAATGACTAGGTGGAAAATGTGGCAAGAGCAATGTTAACGTGGAAAGAGAGACGTCAACGTGGAAAGAGAGGCATCAACGTGTAAATATCGACGTTATCAGGCAATATGATTTTTTTTTTTTTAATTTCCTCTATTTTTCGACAATATGGACAATTTTGTCCATAATGCCGCAAATAGAATGTCAAAATTTTTACAATATGTACTAGTGAAGGAGAGAAAATTCGAGTTGGCCACTTTGTGCTCAAGTTTGAACTTTAGGTCTTCCCAAGTGGAATTTTTGATAGCATTCTACACTAGTGGGGCTCCCATATATTTAGAGGGTAAGGAACATCTTTGAAATCCCAAAATTGTGGCAGTGTTAGTTTGAAAAACAATGTCATTATTAAATAAAAAAATAATAAGCTTACCATGATTGGTGGAGGCTTCAGAGGCTTCCATGAATTTAGTGAGGACTTTCTTGATGGCGTGAGCTTCCATGATTGTAGGGGTTCGCACGAGCATTGTTTCATTGACAAATTATTGATGCATAACTAGAAAGTATTCTCGAAAGAGGTGGAGGTTGAGAAGTTTGTTGGAAGCCACCACAACTTTAAGAGATTTTCGCATCCCTTTTTCGATTAGGATGAAGAGGAAAGGGAAAATAGGATAGCCCTTTTGAATTACACGAGAGGGTAAGAATGTTTCCATAGGAGATCCATCGATAAGAGTCAAGAAGAATGAGATTGAAGTGAGAGAAAAAATCAATCTTGTACCGAAGTCTGAGAAGCCAAAGGCCAAGAGAGTGTGATGTATGTATTTCGAGCTCAATTTGTCAAAATATTTGATCATGTATAGCTTAATTAGAATTCTGGAAGTTTTGGTGGGATTGAGAGAGTGAATCATTTAGTGTGCTAGAATTATTCCATATAGGATTTGGAATTCTTCCACATAACCCATTTTTCCTCGGAGATAACCTTGGGTAGAATGGGTTTGTGTAGATTAGCAATTACTTTGGTAATTATTTTATAGGCCACACTGCAGAGAGAGAGAGATCGGTCTAAACTTGTTGGGGTCTTCTTCTTTCTCTTCCCTAGGAATGAGAGCAAGGAAGGTGGAATTCAAAGTGGGGAGGACAACAAAATAGCGTCTAGAATCTTCTACAAAATCCCAAACATCCTACTTAATAATAGGCCAACAAGCTTGAAAAAAGTCTGTGGTAATTCCATCAGGTCTCTGTAACATCCTGCTCTGGCGCACTTACCAAACTTATTCTTTGAGGACACTTGCTTGCAAGTGATCTGGATTTTTATGATGATAAAACGTTTTCCTTCATTATGATGCGTTAAGTTATATGACATGATGTGTTACTACCTTGATGTAGACAGGTGCTGCTAACTCAGTTTCATTGAGTGTGCAGGGTTTCGGACCTTGAGGATGCAGAGGCATCGGTGGAACTCCCTTGGACTCCAGATTGAGTCAGGGAGTGGGCTATCTGAGTTGTTCATTTACGATGATATTGTTTTGTTTTGATGATATGATATTGATCTTATGATATGTTGTTGACATGATTTGACATGATGGTTGATGATGCAGGATGACGATAGCTTGCCGACCAGACTCACATATGGAGTAAAGGGGCCACACACGAGTTCTAGAGAGATTGAGGGAGAGGTGTGACAGCAGCCCTGCCACAGCCTATTAGCACTCCCGCCGTGGCTTGAACTGTAGGTTAACAATTACCTAGTTCGAGAGGATCCACGATGCCATGAGGGAAGACTGCGACAATCACTCACGATGATTCTAAGGGGCACGCAATAAGGCGGGGGCCTTATTCCTTAGAGCCTTTAGTCTCCCACAAGTCCACCTGGCGGAGTGTTGACTCCAGGGGTTATAGATTCTACCAATCCTTCAAGTCAACGAGTGGCACCCTTGGAGCACGTGGTGCATCCTGAAGGGCACGTCGCGCAAAGAATTGCAAGTCAGCGAGTGGCACCCTTGGAGCACGTGGTGCATCCTGAAGGGCATGTCGCGCAACGGAAGAAAACGAGGCGAGTGGCACCCTTGGAGCACGTAGTGCATCCTGAAGGGCACGTCGCACAACGGAAGCAAACGAGGCGAGTGGCACCCTTGGAGCACATAGTGCATCCTGAAGGGCACGTCACATGGATGATGATGAGGAGACAATTTAAATGACCCTAAGACCTTAACGCCTGATAAATTCTTAAAAACAACTCCCCTAATTAAATTGTCGCCCTGTTCAAATCAAAACCTAAATTAAAACATCTCTCAGTTAAATTTGACAAGCCCTAAGAAAACATTCTACAAAAATAAACCTAGGGCGTAAGCTAAAACCCTCCTAGGCGTTAATTAAAGTATTATTAAAGTAAAGGGGATAAAGTAACGAGGGAATTAAATTAGGTGAAGCCCATGGCCTTTAAATGATAAAGAAGGAATAAAAATTATTAAAGTGGGGGAGTATTAAAAGATAGGAATCTTTAAATATTGAAAAGATAAAAACTGCAGTTATCTTTTGGATTCAAAAATAAAAATAAGAAGAGAGAATTAAATAATAAAAATTAAGAAATTAAGGAGTAAATTAAGGAATGATTAAGGAGTAAATTAAGGAGTGATTAAGGAGTAAATTAAGGAGTAATTTGAGTGATTTTGAGGAAGTGAGGGAATTTGAGTCTTTTAATTATTAAAAGAAATTAATTTTGGAGAACGAGAGGCATGTGTGACACTTGGACGGTGGAGACTGTGAGAGGGTTGTCATAAAAAAAATAAAATTAATTAATTAATGATTTAGGGTTAGGTTAGTCTCAAAAATTGCTATAAAAGAAAAGGAAAGGAAGGAAGAAAGGGGGAACGGTTAGCGTAAGGTTACGCTACCGAATTGTGTCTTGACGGGTTGCTTGTGAGGAGTTGGGTATATCTCAGCTGTGTTGGAGTGGTAGCTCAGCCGTGGAGGCGAGCTGAGATGCTAGTCTATCTCTGGTTCTTTTGTGGCCCCTTTGCGGCTCGGGGGGCTAAGGGGGAAGCAGAGTACCCCTAGCATTTGGCTGGGAGGTACCGGTGAGATTTTTACGGTCGGCAAGCAGGACGCGACACAAAGAGCGGGACGCGGCACGGAGCACAGGACGTCGTCCGAGGAAAGCGAAAGGCAACGGTATGATTTTTACTTTCGGCAAGTTAATGTTATTGATGAGGGTATTGTGAGTGCTCGTTATTCTCGTCATGGTTTGTAAAAACAATTTTTTTCTTTGTCTTGTGGAATCGATATCCAGGTTCAGTGTTATATCATATGCCTACCATCATATTTGTCGGTGGAAAAATGCATGTTTCTTTGATTGGAGTCAGTCGACTATGCCGGCAAATTTCTATTGTTTGTATTCACTTGTACATCCCACAATTTATTTTTGATCTGGTTCAGTTAGTTCAGTTGTATATACCTACAATCTTGTTAATTTTTTGTTGCCCATGTATATGCATATTTGTATAGAGTTGGATGTAGAATGATTCTGATGTTTGTTTCTGTATCGGTCCACGTTGTGAGATCGTATGATTGTTTCCTCTATGCATCCATGAAGTGAGATGCACTCGTTCTTGAAAAAAATAAATAAATTGAGAAATGAATCTTGTTGCGCGCATTCCATATTGTAATTGGGCATTTGTATGTGTTTGCATCCGAGCGTTGTGCATGCGTTTGTACAGGGCGTTTTGGTATAAAGCAGTTTGGGCATTTTGAGTAATGTGGGGCATTTTTATTTATTACTCTGTGTTGAATAAAGCTGCGTATAAAATGATTTTGGGCGTTCTTGTGAATGATGTTGGGCGTGTATTGCAACTATGTTTCTAGCGTTTTTGCAAGCTGTATATTGGGTAGTTGCCACTGTCGATGGGCGAATTGCCATTGTTATTGGGCGTTTGTTCTCTTGCAGTGTTTAATGGGCTGTGTTTATGGTTTATCGGCCTGCGTGAATCGCCTTTGGTCTACGTTTTTCTTTTACTGTTGCATGTTGATTTTGGTCTGCTTCTGGTCCGTGGTTAATGCTCCCTGTGTTTGGTGAATCGTTCCCTCGTTTATGCCTGTGGTCCGTTACCTTTTCGTGCCTGGATAGTGTGCCTGTGTCTTCCCTGACTGGCGCGTGTATGCGTGCAAGGTGGCACGGATCTACAGACCTGTTAACCACAGTTAGCCGGAGTCTAAGTTTCAGCTGTCTCCATGCACTTACAGTCCACCCAAAACCTTACTTAAATGCTGCATTGATGAACGATTTAAAGCTGCGCTTGTATGAGCGTGACAACGCATCACCAGAAACGTTTGCATGCCGACTGTTAACGTCTTATAACCCCGCATCTTGAATGACTCGGGTATATCGAGAGTCACGGTTGTCTGACTGTTGAGTTACTAGTTACCGATTTTACCTTGCCCGAATGTCACTATGAAGCTATGTGCCATTGTGACAAGTTTCCTGTCGTTTACGGGTGGGCAGTTTTAAATTTTAAATTTCCATGCTAGACTTGGACTTGGAGTCTCACCCAGGTGGCATTTCTAAATATTAACAAACTCTCGTTGACTCTCAGTACTAGACTTAGGGCATAGATCAATAACTATAAGTGAACTTTAATTGCACATTCGTATGCTCAACTGATAGTCAATTGTATGGATGAATCCTTTACCGGGAGTAATTAGGAGTTGTTATCCACTTCCCACAACTTCTCGTTTCATTTACACCATTCCAAAAGTTTTTACTTAAAAAGAACATATTAACAGTATCGTCGTTTTACATACTTCCCCTTAATCAATCTGAGTTGGGATTAAGCGTAAATATTAATACTGTGCTTTATAAATCTAAGTTACCTGTATGGATAGATTTACTCAAAAGATTAATTTCACTTGAGTGTACAATATATACATCAACTGTTACATGATACTTACTTATCCACTCGAAGGCCATCCTTTGAATTTAAAATGAATATAAGCACTCGGGTCAGAGGACAAGTAAATTGAATGATTTACCTAAACGCTTATAAAAAAATTTAGATTTGGGTGGGAACGGATGACTAGATTTACAATTTAAGTTAAAAGTAAATTACCATATTTTTAATTTGATAATCGATACAATTTTGACTTATGTTCCCAGGAGTTATAAAGTAGGTTATTCTATGATAAAAGTTTAAGGATAAAAGCCATACCGAGATTTTAGTAATTAGGATCTATGGATTAAAAGGTGATAGCATTGTATTAAATTCATCATGATAGTTGATTGTCAATCTCTTTCATCTTGTTTTGTGTAGAGTACAACAATATTAATGAATACCCTTACTTCGTAAATAATTAAAAGTACTTGTGTTGTTGGAACCTTAGTCAAACATAGTGAAGTTTAGGAAGTAGTTATTGATCAACAATTGTATGATGAGTTTCATGATTAATTAAATAGCGTATAAAATTTTAGTACTATCGGGTTAGAGGAATTAATGAATAGAGTCTCCACTTCTTACTAAGTAGAATCATTGATTCTTTAAATAATAGTTAATTATATTCCTTGCTCAATTACCCTTGAGTATTAGTTAAATGATTGATCAAGCGTAACTGGTTATTCTTTGGTTCCTTGATGAAATTATAGTTAATTATTGTAGTTAATTCTCATATTCAATGTGGAATAGGATGGGCGATGTCGGAATTAGATACCCCCATGTTCCTCATAACAATTGCCAATCTTGAGACCAAATGGTCAAATCAATCGGATAAATCCTGGACACTTTTGCTATCTTTCTGTGATGTGATTGATATACTAGTAACATTAGTTTTGCGTTGATTACTACCTTGTGGTGATATAGTTGAGAATAGAAGGTGAATTATTGATGTATGATTTTACCGCATTTTCACTTGTTCTAACTGATGTTTAAAAAAAAAAAAATTACCATTGTACTTAGTTACTTACTTGATCGTCTTAATAGAGGTTTCGTTACAGTCTCAGGAACTTTCCTTTGGACATCTCCATGATTTCTCTCTTAATTTCCTCGAGAGTGGTGGGTCTGAGGAGATCATCATTATGTTTAGGAGAGACCAATTTTGGGATATTGCATGTTATTTTGTTGATAGGCTCAATTTTGTCTTGTTGTGGTTCTGTGAGCAGAGTTTGAAAATATTGAATCATTTCTATCTATATGGATGTGTGGTATCTTAGTTGGTTTCCTCGATTGTCTATGATAGTGATTATTCTGTTGTGATGGCATCATTGAATTGTTGATTTATAGAAGAACATGGAGTTCTTGTCACCCTCCTTCAACCATTGTATTCTATTTTTTTTCTTCCATAGGACTTCTTCCTATTTTTCTTCATCATTTAGTTGAATTTGGAGTTGGTTTTCGGTAAGGGTAAGCTCTTTTGTATTTCCCCCTAGAATCATGACCTGTTGAATCTTCTCCATTTGTATTTATAGCTTTTTATTTTATTTAAATATGTCCCCAAGTATCTCTTTGCTCCACATTTTGAGCTTGAGTTTGATTTTCTTTAATTGATGTTGAAACATGTACATTGGAATGCCTTGGATGTTGTCATTTTCCTTCCATCAAATTTGAATAGTCTCCATGAAGGAGGGGTAGTCTAGCCAAAAAGACTCAAAGCAAAAGGGTCAAAGTTTGGGACTTCCAGTGAAGTTGATAACAAGGGGAATGGGCCAGTGGTGTGTGGTATTATAATGAAGGTTGAGGAATCCAAATTCAGTCTAGAGAGATGGAGGGATTAAGAAGAAAGGAACTTGTTCCATCTAGAGGCAACTTGGTGGTCACCACCTCATTGATTGTTCCAGGTGTGAAGGCCATTGGAAGAAGGAAGGTCTATCAAATGAAAAGAGTGGATCAAGTCTTGGAATCCTTGGGTTTCTAGTTCCAGGTGATGGATTCCTCCTCTGTTTTCAACTAATGAGGTTATGAGGTTGAAGTCACCCTCAATTATCTAGTGTTTGTCTCCTATGATAGTTTTGAGGGATTCAATCAAGCCAAGAAAGAGAGTTATTTTGGGGGGCATATAAATTTTTTAAAACACCATTAGCAGTTGTTCTTATGAGCTAAAAGTGGGAAGAGAGGGTCATGTGGGTGGGGAAGTGGGAATTTAAGTTAATATAAGTAGGGTTCAATAAGATGGCTAGACCTCCTGATTCTCCTTGGGCATTGATCGATATTGGGAACATTTAGTTTCTTGGATCATTAGCACAAAGGGTTGTTCTTTAGCTATGTTTCTCTTTGGTATACTATGTTTTCTTTTACCATTGAGACCATGAATATTTCAGGAGAGAATATTCATGTGAAACAATTGGGGTTGGGGAGGAACACATATGTCATCAAGGTTATGCTTCTAGAGTTAACTAACATCTCTCTGAGATCCTGAAGGGGATGATTGTTGCTCCTTCTTCCTGCATTTTTTTCTCTTTGAACAATTTGGAAGGATCCTTAGAGGCACTTGTTTTGAATCCTAGAGATATGGAGGATGAGGACTTACCTTTTTGTGGAGTGTTCCATCGATCCTTGCTTCATATTAGGGCTTCCTTGAGAAGTTGGATTTGTTTTTAGGGGATGGAGATTGGATCCTGGCTCCTCCAAGATATCACTATTGATTTAAGGTCTAGGGAATTAAGATCTATTTCCTTGGCATATTCCAAGTCCCCTTTGTCTTCGTTATCTCGCACCATTTCTATATCTATATCTGTGTCAGTATGTGTTGATTCTTCCATTAGTTTTCTATGTTTTACTTGTTCCTCCTAGTTTTCTACATGATTTAGATTGGATACCATTGGGGTTTGTGTTCCCCCCTTTGTTGATGGGATATCCTTGAATTCCTTCAACATTTGCGAGAGGGTTTCACTTTTTTTACTAGTTTTAATGTCCTTTTGAGCTGAAGGTGAAGTCTGTTTCCTAACATTTCTTCATTTGGAGGTAATTTTTTCAAATACTTCAACATATTTTGTAGCAATAGTCTTTGTTGGGTTCATTAGTTGGTTTAACGGGGAACCTTCGAAGAGGTGCCCATGTTCATGGAATTTCCTGCATCATAAGGGTATGTTCTTGTAATCAATGGATTGAAGCCATTATGTGTCCTGGTAGCGAAGGAAATTAATTGTGGAAAGGGTTCTGATACATTCAAATAGACACAGACCCTTGCATAATAGGTGTACCTCCCTTTATTAGCTACATTAAATATTTTGAAAAATTATCCCAATGCATTCCCTATTCCTTCAATAATATCTTCTTCCCAGAACTCGTGCAAAAGTGAGTATAGTTTAATCAAGACTAGGGTGATAGTGAAGTCTTATTCTTTGGGGATGAATTTTTCCGACCATAACTGAAGGTAAATCCATACATAGTTAAATAAATACATTCCATTTTCAAATACTATGTCCATATTCTCCAGGTTGGTGAATATTAGAGTGAAGAATCCTTTGGATACAATTTTGAGATCTACCTGGCCCATTGGCTTCCAATGTGTTTGGATCCACTAGTCTAGGGATTTCTTGGTAGTAATGGACAACTAAGAGGGGGGGTGAATCAGTTGTTACCGTGATTAAGCAATTATGCTTATTTTAAACTCTTTGTAGAAACACTGAATGATGATCACAATAATGTAGGAAAATAAACAATGGCACATTCAGCATCAGTCACATATATGAGAAACACGGAGACAGATATTTCCCGAGGAAACCCATACAAGGTAAACACCTATTTTTATTTATATGATAAGTAATAGTTACATTCTTTACATTATCATACATATGAGCACCAACTCATAATGAGTCTACAACCTCAGTTTTGCAAGCTACTACTTGCTGAGAGCACCAACTCTTTGTTTTCTCTAACACCCACTAGAAGGAAGCACCAACTCCCTGGTTTCTCTACCACCAACTAGAAGGAAGCACCAACTCCCTGAGTGTTTCCAGCACCAACTGTATCGAAGCACCAACTTCCAATCATACAGGTAAACAACCTGTATAACAGAGAACAATAGTTCTCCCTTGCACCACCCTGCCACCCTGGTTTCTCTCGCTGCAACTAGATGGAAGCTACAACTCCCTGTGTTCAAGAACCCACTTGAACCTATGAGGACAACAGTCCTACCTAGCACCTCCCTTCCACCCTGAAATATAAATATTTTCTAATGAAACTTATTATAGTGATATAATGTTCAACAATGGCTTACCAAACTCATCATTGTTCTGCTGCATTTCATTGCTCTGTCTGCCTCACTGCCTTCCTACACACATGACTTGCGCTTTTTGTTCCTCTACTTTTTATGGTCTGTGTGCCATGTCCATTCACTGGACAGTTCCTCTTCTGTTCAATTCAGCTGTTGCACTGTCCTCCTTCTTCACACATGAATCACCTTCAACAAAAACAGCCACAACAACTCCAACAGCAACAACAACCCCATCTCTTCTATGTACCATCTACTTATATCTTATGTGCACCTTGTGCATGAAATGTGTGCAATACCTCTCCATACTCACACCATGCCAATATCCTCCACCTCTCGAGTGCTCTACCTAATCATCATTGTAACTCTTCAGTTTCGCTGGATGTTTTCCCACACGTTCAACATCACTAGGTGTTATGCTGAGATTCCTCATCCTCTTTGGCAGTTGACACTCTTCTTCTTCTCTGGCATAGTCAATATTATCCTTTCTATTTCAGTTATAGGCTCCAACCCTCATCCAACTGTCAATTTCCTCCATGAATCGTCTTCATTCCACTGGCAGATTCCTTGTAACTCTTCAGCTCCTCTGGAAATCACATAGAAGTCTCTTCGCATCCTTTGGTAGAAACCATCAATGGTTTCTAGCAGTTACACTATGAGGATCAATATTATCCCTCTGATCATGCTCATGTTCACTTCCATTGTTGGATTAACTGTGAAGGGTATTGTCATTATTTACCCGTTTCAAACTTTCACAATTTGGAGATTCTGTGATGAGACATCTTGAGTCTCCATGTCACGAGCTCCAAAAAGGATCTTGGCTGCTCTAGCTCCTTCCTCTACGTGACCACAGATGGTGACCACTGGTTACACTGACAATTCACCTTTTTAGTATTTCGGCATTTGTATGATCCAGTGTCTCGACACTCCCAGACGTGATCCCCAAAATTCCGAGGCAGAGCTCATCTGCACTAGGTCCTTCCCCCACATGACCACATGCGGTGACCATAGGCTGCGCTAAAAGGCACTGAAAACTCATGATCTTCATCGACCCTAATCGACGGTTCATGATCTCGATGAATCAATGGTCCAGATCTTTTCGTGATATCGCATCTCGATGTTCCTTAGATGGAGGTTCTCGTCACTCCAAGTCATGATAGGTGAAGCTCCGAGATGGATCTTAGATCAACGGTCCACGTTCTTGGTGATTCAATAGTCCTGATATTTTCCTGATCTCACATCTCATTGTTCCTTAGATGGAGGTTCTCGTCACTCCAAGTCACGATAGGTGAAGCTCCGAGATGGAGCTTAGATCAATGGTCCACATTCTTGGTGATCCGACGGTCCTGATCTTTTCACAATATTGCATCTCGTTGTTCCTTAGATGGAGGTTCTCGTCACTCCAAGTCGTGATAGGAGAAACTCCGAGATGGAGCTAGATCAACGGTCAAGATCAAACCTTGATCTGACGGCTAAGATCAAACATTGATCTGATGGCTAAGATCAAACCCCGTTCCTTTGACATTCCAGTCAGTGACATGATGATCTTTTGCCATGTGTCCTATGGACCCAATGGTTCAGATCTTGTCATGATTTTGAAACTTCACAGGCCTTCTTCATTCTTGATCAACGGTCCACATTCCTTGGTGATCTGATAGTCATGATCTTTTCGTGAATTCACATATCACGAGTTTGGGCCTCTTTCCTTTGAATTTCTTGACCTGTGAAACTCCGAAATGGAGTGTTTGTGGTGCTCTAATCTTTTTCCACACCTCCTCTTGATCCAACGGACCACGACTATCATATTCACCTTGCATCTTCACCATATCTAATGGCTATTGGTCCTTCATACTTACTCCAGATCCTATGGCCCAGATCTTCTCACGATTTTGCCACTTCATCGTGTGAGTTCTCGACACTTTCAAGTCTCGATCTACGAAACTCTGAAATGGAGTTAGACCAACATAATTTGGCCTTTCGCATTTCACCTCTTCTTTCACTTTAATGAATGTGCAGGTTCTCCCTGATCCAACAATGGTCAGATCTTATGCTCATATCTGATGCCTACGATCGGTCATCCTCTTCTATGCATTTTTCTTGTCTACAAACATATCTAACGGTCCTCCTTCTTTCGATAATTTTGAAAGAGATCCAAAGATCACTGACACTTCTCCTCCCAAGCTTACTCATCCTCCTTACTTGGAAGAATTTCTAAGTGTCAAGGGCCTCGACCTTTGATCCGCCTAAGATCCTTAGTACGCTATCTCTCTTGATCTTTAGCAGTGAGTTCACCTCATCCCTGGTGCACACCTACGCACTGCATTCGACTCTGCACTAATTTCTCCTGAGCTTACTTTGTTCCTGTTTTTCCATCGATGCACACTTTGACCCTACCATCAATGACAAGATCACTTTGCCTGTTAAACCTGCCAACAATCCTCTGCACTATCTCTTCTGAACTTATCAAGCTTTCTCTGCAGCTTCTTCCTAAAATACTTTGGATGCCCATCTGTTACATTCTTCTTGTACTCATGCCATCTTCACTGTTGTTCTTTCCATCAATGACAAGCATACCCTGCATGTTAAACATTTTCCAACAAACTCCCCCTTTGGCATTGATGGCAACAAAGGCACCCAGATTCTTTTATCCCCCTTTGACATCAATTTCAAATAGAACATGCTCCCTCTGATCTATGGTAGTAATTTTAGGAGGTATCAAATATTAAGCCAACACAAACTCCCCCTGACGGGGTGGACTCTCTTATTCGAGGCTTGCAGATGTTTGTATCCAAGCTAGAGTCTTCTTTTTCTAATTCTTGGACCTGTTCATCTTCAGCTTCCGTTGTATCCTCTGTAGAATACTAAAAAATGCTCACCTCTCTTACTTGGACTCCTTCATCAACCTTTTCTTCTCATGAGTGGATGACTCCCCCTGTCAGTGTTATCTCTCTGCTTCTGACTCTTTTCCCCTTTTGTTCCTAAAGGTTAACTTTCCTTGACAAGGTCTTTCCTCTTGTTACTTCTACATGATTTCATGTATATCATTTTGTAAAAAAAAATGTTGTTGTTGAAGAGGCTACTATCCCACTGACACTCTGTGTAATTGTTGCTTGTTACTATTCAAACAACCCTTGGATCTCCCCATTGATTCTTATCGATTTATAATGTTGCATTTCATATTTCTTCCATGATGCATACAATCCAAGGTTTTTATCTCCATATTCAATCACAAGAGAAAACTGCTACACCCATTCTCATACCCGTTTTTCTTTCTCACAAATGAAGGACCTGTATCAGGTTTCTTAGGAGCACTGATTTCTACCTTGTTGAGTCCAATACTGGATTTGTCATTTGGTGATCTCTGGCTATCCAAGACCTTTTCCAAACTCATGGAACTTCTCAAGAAATTGATTTTGGTGTCTTACTTCTCAACCTTCAAGACTTCTACTTCCTATTTATGACATGGTTCTTCTCCTACTTCATCCATGGGGTTAATTCTAACTGAACATGCTTTTATTGTATCTGAATCTTCTTCTTTACTTGCAGGGGAGGACTCAATTTCAACATCATTAATTTTATTTATACTTTTATTCACCACTTGTCCTGAGTTTATATTTACCTTACATTCTTTGGACATGAGCACCTCTTCACTGCCTTTGTCACATTTTTGACTTTTACTGAGAAAATTATGTTTCAGACCATCCACAAGAAGAACGTATTGCGCATCTTCTTTGTCATTACTCAAACTCATCATCCCTCTATCCTTGATTTTACTTGGTTCATCATTTTCAAGGATCACATTTCTTGTTTTGCTTCTATTTATGGATAGTAGCTTATCCTTGTCTCCAGTCATGTGCTTGGAACATCCATTGTCTATATTCCTAGAGGCCTTTTGTTTTTGAGTTGAAAGTGCTTGACCACATTTTTCACTATCTTTTCTTTTTCATGTGTTGGGATTTCTATCTAAGAACTTTATCCTTGGGTTTGCTTTGTAATTCTTTAGATGGAAGTTTGCATCTTTGTGGCCAAAGTTGTGACAGTTATAGCATTCAATCTCATTGTTCAATAGGTCAAAGTTGTTGTTGCAGTGTTGTCTACTCGTTGACTGTTTATTATTTCTTGACCTCCTTAGTTGTATGTCTCTAGAATTAATTTGGAAATTTGCAATATGTGATGGTTTGTTACTTGGTTGTATCATTCTTTGTTGAGGAAAATATTTATTCCTTTGAAATCTTAATTTCTTATGTCTAAGTCTTAAGGAACAATTTATAGCTTTGTGACCAAAGTTAGAACAGTAGAAACTATATCCATAGAAAAATTATTTGTACCTGGAAAATGATTGTCTTCTTTGAGAAAATCGATTTCTTCCATGCTGATGATGTCCTTGAGCAGGGAGTACATTATTTCTTTGTTCTACAGATTTAGTCCTGGCACCTTTTTCTTTACTCGTCCTGGGTGGCTGATTGTCTTCCTTTGTTTCTGCATGTTTGTGGTTGTCATTGGTTGTAGATTTAACAAACTTGATGGGTTATTTGTTTCTTGTCTGACCACTACTTGATCCCTCTTCAAACCCCAAACCAATTTTCAGCTTTGGATTTCTTTGTTGATTCAAAATGGTGGTTAATCCTTTTGAGGCTTTGATACTTGATAGATTTTGATGATATAAGGTTTGAAACTTCTCCATCTCTTTCCTAGTTTTTACTACTTCTTCTTCCAGGGCTTCAGATCTTGCCCTCTTTCTTGATAGCTGATGTTTTAGAATATCCTCGATTTTATTTGCCTCTTCTAATTCCACTTTTAGCAAGGAAAAGTCTTCATCAGGTTGTTTACTGTCTTTCTGAAACTGTATCAGCAATTGTTTTTGCTTTCTGTTCTTGATTCTTAGTTTGTCAATCTCTTACAGTGCACTGATCAGTTCTCCTTCCATATCAACCATTGCTTCTTCATCATTCTCATCATTGCATATGCTTTCAATATCATAATCCTCTTTGGCCATAAGCATGAAGTCACTTACTTTATCTTCACATGAAGAATCACTATCGGTGTCTTCTAAGGAGTCATCATTGTTTACACATAAACTTTTCTTCTTATCAAATCTTCTTGATTTGTACTTCTCTTCATCTTCAGAGTTTTGATCATGTTTCTTGTGTGGAAATTTATTTGCAAAATGACCTATCTTACCACAGTTGAAACATTTGAAGGGCAGCATACCTTAGTACTTTCCTGATCCTTTCTTTAATCTTCTCATGAATTTTTCTTCAATTTCATCAGGTTCACAATCTTCATTCATATCTTCTTTAAATGATGATTCTCTAGAGGTGGTTTTATATGTAACTGTCCTCATTTCATATGCAATCAACGTTCCTAGAAGTTGATCAAAAGACAAGGTTTTTATATCATTAATTTCTTCTATAGGAGAAACCTTCGGGTTGAACTATCTGGGAGAGATCTCAAGATTTTCTGAACTAAAGAAGGTTCCTCAATTTTTCCACCAAGTGCTTTCATTGCATTCACCATTCCTTCTACTCTCAAAAAGTATTTACCAACAGTTTCATCTTCCTTCATCTTCAGCTGTTCAAACTATATTTTGTAGGTTTGAAGCTTGGCGTCCTTTACCTTCTCATTACCTTCATAACTGCTAATGAGTTTGTCCCACATTTCTTTGGCAGTTCCCAGGTGCATGACCTTTACGAATTCTTCTTCTGCAAGCCCACTCAAGATAGCATTCATAACCTTAGAGTTGAAGATAAATTGAAGCTTGTTATCCTTATTAGCTAGTATGATTGGCTTTACATAACTAGTATCTACCACATCCCAGACATCTGCACCTAAAGCCATTATGTAGATTCTCATTCTAACTTTCCAAAAGGCAAAGTTTGTTCCATTG
This sequence comes from Picea engelmannii, assembly GCA_009831015.1. NCBI lineage: Eukaryota > Viridiplantae > Streptophyta > Pinopsida > Pinales > Pinaceae > Picea > Picea engelmannii. The sequence goes on from ML804478.1 coordinate 57,685, forward strand.
AACAGAGGAGCCTTATTGGTTGAATTTCCTTCATGGATTAACATGTTTAAGTTCTAGGATCTACCCTTAGATGAAAGGGGCCAACTCTGATACCAATTGTTGGACAACTGAGAAGGGGGCGTGAATCAGTTGTTACCATGCTTAAACAATTATGCTTCTTTTAAACTCTTTGCAGAAACATAGAATGATGATCACAATAATGCAAGGAAATAAACAATGGCACATTCAACATCAGTCACATATATGAGAAACACAGAGACAAATATTTCCTGAGGAAACCCATACAGGGTAAAAACCTATTTTTCTTTATATGATAAGTAATAGTTACATTCTTTACATTATCATACATATGAGCACCAACTCATAATGAGGCTACAACCTCAGTTTTGCAAGCTGCTACTTGCTGAGAGCACCAAAAATCTGTTTTCTCTAGCACCCACTAGAAGGTAGCACCAACTTCGTGGTTTCTCTAGCACCAACTAGAAGGAAGCACCAACTCCCTGGTTTCTCTAGCACCAACTTGAAGGAAGCACCAACTCCCTGGTTTCTCAAGCACCAAATAGAAGGAAGCACCAACTCCCTAAGTGTTTCCAGCACCAACTGGATGGAAGTACCAACTTCCAATCATATAAGCAACCAACCTGTATAACAGAGAACAATAGTTCTCCCTTGCACCACCCTACCACCCAGGTTTCTCTGGATACAACCAAATTGAAGCTACAACTCCCTATGTTCAAGCACCCACTTGAACATATGAGGACAACATTCCTCCCTAGCACCTCCCTTCCACCCTGAAATATAAATATTTGCTACTGAAACTTATTACAGTGATATAATGTTCAACAATGGCTTACCAGACTCATCATTGTTCTGCTGCATTTCATTGCTCTGTCTGCCTCACTGCCTTCCTGCACACATGACTTGCATTGTTTTTTCTTCTTCTTTATGCTCTGTGCACCATGTCCATTCACTGCACAGCTCCTCTTCTGTTCAATTCATCTGCTGCACTCTCCTCCTTATTCACACATGAATCACCTTCAACAACAACAACCACAACAACTCCAACAACAATAGCAACCCCATCTCTTCTCTGTACCATGTACTTATATCTTTTGTTCACCTTGTGCATGCAATGCGCGCAATACCTCTGCATACTCATATCGCACCGATATCCTCCACCTCTCGAGTGCTCTGCCTGATCATCATGGTAACTCTTCAGCTTCTCTGGCGGTTTTCCCATGTGTTTAGCATCATAGGGTGTTATGTTAAGATTCCTCAGCCTCTCTGGTAGTTGAGACTCTTCTTCTTCTCTGGCATAGTCAAGCTTATCTTTTCTATTTTAGTGACAGGCTCCAACCCTCATCCAGTTGTCAATTTCCTCCACGAATTGTATTCATTCCACTGGCAGATTCCTTGTAACTCTTTAGCTCCTCTGGAAATCACACAGAAGTCTCTTCGCATCCTCTGGTAGAAACCATCAATGGTTTCTAGTAGTTACACTGTGAGGATAAATATTAGCCCTCCGATCATGCTCATGTTCACCTCCATCGTTGGATTAACTGTGAAGGGTATTTTCATTATTTACCCATTTCAAACTTTCGCAATTCAGAGATTATGCGATGAGACATCTTGAGTCTCCATCTCACGAGCTCCAAAAAGGAGCTTCGTTGCTCTAGCTCCCTCCTCTACATGACCATAGGCGGTGACCACCGGTTACACTGACAATTCACCTTTTCGGTGTCTCGATCTAGTGTCTCGACACTCCCAGACGTGATCCCCGAAATTCTGAGGTGGAGCTCATCTGCCTTAGGTCCTTCCTCCACCTGACCACATGCAGTGACCACAGGCTGCGCTAAAAGGCACTGCGAACTCATAATCTTCATCAACCCTGATTGACGGTCCATGATCTCGATGAATCAATGGTCCAGATCTTTTCACGATCTCACATCTCGCTATTCCTTAGATGGAGGTTCTCGTCACTCCAAGTCGCGATAGGCAAAGCTCTGAAATGGAGCTCAAATCAATGGTCCATGTTTTTGGTGATCCGACTGTCCTGATATTTTCGCGATCTCGCATCTCCTTGTTCCTTAGATGGAGTTTCTCGTCACTCCAAGTCGCAATAGGCGAAGCTCCAAGATGGAGCTCAAATCAATAGTCCACGTTCTTGGTGATCTGACGGTCTTGATCTTTTTGCGATCTCACATCTTGTTGTTCCTTAAATGGAGTTTCTCATCACTCCAAGTCGCGATAGGCAAAACTTCGAGATGGATTTGGATCAATGGTCAAGATCAAACCTTGATCTGACAGCTAAGATCAAACCTCGATCTGATGGCTAAGATCAAACCCCGTTCCTTTGAATTTCCAGTCAGTGACATGACGATCTTTCACCACGTGTCCTATGGACCCAATGGTTCAGATATTGTCGTGATTTCAACACTTCACATGCCTTCTTCATGCTTAATCAATGGTCCACATTCCTTAGTGATCTGATGGTCAAGATCTTTTCATGAATTCACATATCGCGAGTTTGAGCCTCTTTCCTTTGAATTTCCTGACCTGCGAAACTCCGAAATGGAGTCTTTTTGGTGCTCTGATCTTTCACCACACATCCTCTTGATCCAATGGACCACGACTGTCATATCCACCTTACAGCTTCACCATATCTAATGGCTATTAGTCTTTCGTACTTGCCCCAAATCCTATGGCCCAGATATTCTCGCGATTTCACCACTTCACCATGTGAGTTCTCGACACCTTCAAGTCTCGATCTATGAAACCCTGAAATGGAGTCAGACCAACATAATTTGGCCTTTCACATTTCGCCTCTTCTTTCACTTTAATGAATGTGCAGGTTCTCCCTGATCCAACAATGGTCGGATCTTATGCTCAGATATGACGCCTAAGATCTGTCCTCCTATTTTGCACGTTCTTCTTGTCTACAAATAGATCTGATGGTCCTCCTTCTTTCGAGAATTTTGAAAGAGATCCAATGATCACTGATGCTTCTCCTCCCGAGCTTACTCATCCTCCTTACTTGGAAGAATATCTAAGTTTCAAGGGCCTCAACCTTTGATCTGCCTGAGATCCTAAGTATGTTATCTCTCTTGAGCTTTAGCAGTAAGTTAACCTCATCCCTAGTGCACACCTACGCACTGCATTCGACTCTGCACTAATTCCTCCTAAGCTTATTTTGTTCCTATTTTTCCATCGATGCAAACTCTGATCCTACCATCAATGACAAGATCACTTTTCCTATTAAACCTGCCAACAATCCTCTGAACAATCTCTTCTGAGCTTATCAAGCTTTCTCTGCAGCTTCTTCCTAAAATACTTTTGATGTCCATTTGTTACATTCTTCCTGTACTCATGCCATCTTCACTGTTGTTTGTGCCATCAATGTCAAGCATACACTTCATGTTAAACATTTGCCAACAGGTAGGTCATATTCCCATGAATTTTCCAATTATGGCATGATCATTCATATACTATATGTATTGACCAATATTTTTGGAGGTGATTTCATACCTTGGTGTCTTCATTTCTTTGGGGATGCATCATCCCGTTCCAGGTAGTTTCTTGTCCAACAGATCTTGTGCTTCCTTATTGATTTGGGATGCATCTATTGTTACAATTTATGCCCCTTCCCATCCTTCTCCTCTGTCTTTTTCTTTTCCTTTGTCAGGGTGTTTTGGAGTGTTATTAGTTGAGGGGTTTCCAGCTAGTGCTTCACTATAGGAGGGACCTTCTCTCCCCCCTATAGTTGTTTCCATGCAATTAGTTGCAGGTTTTGTACTTAGAGATGTTGATCTTAAAGACTGTTTTATGGTCTTTGAGTCAACATCAGGAGGATATAATCCCCTTTCATTTTTAAATATGTGGTACTTATCTATTTTTCTGAAAGATGTATATGATGTTATTGAATTGGACTGTCAAATGAAATAAACCCAAAGTCCTTAATTTATTTAGTTTTTATATAAAATGGTTCTTGATAACTTGATTTCTCCTTGAGTGCAACATTTGCCTGGAAATGAACCAAGTAGATTTTCAACCGTAAAAATATAAAGAAATGATTCAATATGAAATAAATATATTCTCATATTCATTATAACATCCATATGAAACACATACAAGCATACTATGCAACCATATTTTCTGACAAGAAAAAAAGTGAAATGGGGTTGATCACTTAAGAGAACTTTAATTGAGTATTACATTTAAGACTAAAAAATAATATGATGACCACACTCCAAAACTATCATACTCAAAAATCCCAAATTCTAAGAAATCATTAAATTTATTCCTCGAAAGAGTTCTCTTGGGAGTTCAATACACAAAATATATTTCACGTTACAAATCATTTCAATAAACTGATCGACTAGTGCTCAGAAATAAAGCTTGTCAAATGCAAGAAATAAACCTCCAGGAATCAATTAGACAAAAATGGCTTACATCATCATTCATATATATGGTTGAAAAATAATCCTATTGATATTTTATATAGAATACTAGAATAATAAAATAAAAGCACTCAAAAACATGACCTTATGCTCACTCTCAAACATATAAGCACAAAGCCTTGAGAGAAATTGTGTAGTAGAAGAAGAAGTAAGAAAATGGAGATTTGTATTTGTAGATGAGAAATTTGGTTGCATACTGAAGGTTGAAAAATAATATTATGATTATATAACCCCTTATTTTATGGTGCTCTCCTTCTTTTAAATTTTCTTCTAGTGCTTCTGTGAAATGTTTTACCCTAGCAATTAGGGTTTCTGTTATTCTAGAAGTTTCCCATGTGCTTCTTCTTTTTGGAATAAAGAGTAGATAATTTTAATAAATTAATGATTAAATAATTATTAATGAATTACGTCATTGAAATCCATGCATCCAAGTGGGACCCAATTCACCCTTTTATAAAATTTATTTGATAAATTTTTATTTCCAAAATTTGAAGTTGACCGTTTGAAAAGTGTTGACTATATTTTAATTTTATGATCATGATAAGGGACGTCTCAACCATGAAAACCATTCTAAAAAGAATTTTCATTATTCCAACCTTGCAACGAGTCATCTTGAGAAAGATTTGGAGTTTTGTATCTCAACTTATAGCCTTGATAATGCGAGGTTTCGAATAGATTTCCCAAGAAGTCATGAAAAGTGATTTGACTGTTCTTTTGATTTCTGGAAATATCATGGCCAAATTTAGACATTTAAACCTATCCCATTTTATTCCTTTTCAAATTACCTTTCCAACGAGGTCTTTGTTCCCCAAAACGGACACTGGAAACTCAAGATATGAGTTCAGGAAGTTCGTCGCTCAGGAGCCATTGATCTGGTTCATGGGTAAATCTTGTTCCTTGATTTGATTCTTACTTTCTTAGTCCCACATTCATTTTGGAAGGAAAAATTTGATGTTTATAATGAATACGCCTCCCTTACCATTCATATGTGAAATAGAGGAACTTACAGAATCCTTAGTGTAGTTCTCATGCCTTAGAAAAATGCACACCTTAATAATATTTTGTTTGCTCAATCATCGCCCAATCACTGCTGTAACGCCCTCCTCGTTACGAAAACGAATCTTTAACAGGTGAATTTTTTTTTTTTGTGTATGCATTTAAAAAGTGTGCGCGCGTAGAAGTAACTGACACACTTGACTCTATGTCGCCACCTAACAACCATCAAGATGCAACCACGATGTTCATCACAATGAAGACTAAAGGCACACAATGAGTAACTGCAAGCAAAAGACGACCCAAGACACAAGGCGCACAATTCTAACACTTAACGACATCCTGGGTTATGCACGGTATGAACACAGAGGGAAGAATCCATAGTAGTAGATCTTACTATTTCTGCACCGAAAAGCAGGGTCTTTAATCTGAGTTCTCTGCTCTAGAGAGAGAGAAGGTCAGATAGGCTCCTGGCCAACTACTCAGGCAGAAACTAGTAAACTCTGTCAGGTGTGTCGCAAAAGTGGAAACCCTGCCTTTAAAGGGCCCAAGACTCTTCATATGGCACTGGATTCCTTACACAGAAAAATAATCACACACCCACCCTTACACACTAGGCTATGTGGAGGTTTCTACATCCCACCCGACACAAGCAGACTAAGAACACATAAGTTTACGACCCTGTACAACATTAGTTGGAACAAGGACTACAATCTACCCTAGTCTCGAGGCCATTCCATCGTGCAATTAAATATCAATTTCCATCTAGGTACCTTCTAAAATTAATCATTCCAAGACGTTATTGTGCAAGTATGTTCTCAACTGTGATAACATTAACCAAATCAATAGTCAGCAATTAAAATCATAAATATAATGGATAGTAAAATTTTTCCGTCAACGCAATAAGTAACATTTAATCTTTAACTACAGATCAATAATTAACAAATCTATCCTAAAATCAGTTGACGCAATCATTGTTATTTACATTATCATTCATTCCATGATCTAACTTGTAATTTGATCGACCGTAATTGTGAACCAGTAATTGTAGCGACAACTCAGAGATCATAGTCCATAAATAACGCAATACTCAAGATTCTTTTATTGCAACAATAATTTAACGTTAACCTTAACTCAATGAACTAAATTTAAAAGTCAGTAGTCAGTAACTGTGATCCACTACTTAACGCAACATCTCAACAATTATATATCCATGATTGATGCTATGTCCTAAACAATTAGCACAATCGTTACCAATAATTGTTAACACTTCTTAAGCATTGGCAATAACAAAGAAGATCTTAAGAAGTGCCTTTATCTCCAAGGAACAATTGTTACAAGACCATAAGTATAACATTATCCCAAGGATTAGACTGTGTACCTCTTAACCATATTACCCAAAATTTCTCCTCCGAGACTGTTAACAATAATAATCATTTATTATTATAAATAAGGCACTTTATTGTGCTAATTTAATAATCTTTACACTTAACATTCAAATTGACCACTATGAACTTTATTGTTCAAAAATTAGTATAGCCTTGCATTCTAATTAATCATTCGAATTAATAAACTTTATGTTCTTCATTGTCTAAAAATTAAGAATCATTATAATCACTTATAATAATTGATCATTATAAAAAGGGACACTTTATTTTATTTAATAATCTTACACTTAACATTCAAATTGACCACTATGAACTTTATTGTTCAAAAATCAGTATAGTCTTGAATTCTAATTATTCAGTCAAATTAATAAACTTTATGATCATCATTGTCTAAAATTTAAGAATCATTATAATCACTTATAATAATTGATCATTATAAAAAATGGACACTTTAATTCTTCCTGCAGTAAACATTCCATGGCTGTTCCTCGACCTAAGAGATAGAAGTTTGTATAAGATTGACATCGGGTGGATAAACAGAGGTAACTTCAACTTACCCAATAAGCAACAAGAATATTAAGGTGGGGACAGATCGAGGTGAATATTAGCACGGATTTTCTGTCGACAATCCTGGCCATTAATGAGACGTAAAACAAGATTTTAATTTAAAAAGAAAAGGGAAACCTACAGTTTCAAGGAATAAAAATAAAACAAACTCAACGCTATGAGTAATGACTCAACAAACTCAAAATAAAACAAAACTCAACAATAAAACAAATGCAACGCTATGAAACAAACTCAACGCTATGGGTAATGACTCAACAACTCAAAATAAAACAAAACTCAACAATAAAACAAAACAAAACAAACTCAACGCTATGAAACAAACTCAATGCTATGGGTAATGACTCAACAACTCAAAATAAAACAAACTCAAAATAAAACAAAACTCAACAATAAAACAAAATAAAACAAACTCAACGCTATGAAACAAACTCAACGCTATGGGTAATGACTCAGCCACAGTGTAGGTGGAAGTGGAGTGATTCAAGGGCGAGGTGGCAGGTAAGGCGGGATGGACAGAGCTCTGCGATGGGTTGGCATTGCCGCCTCCAGACAAGCTGCCAATATGATCTGTCAGGAACGCCAACATCTAGCAATACCAGACAGTGAAATTTTTGGGAAACGAAAAGAAAAATTGCAGCGTTCAAGGAAATTTATCCAGCGGCACAACTCGGTGGCCATCAATTGGTATATTCCCACATGGCCAACTGCCTGAAGGAGGTTCCTCACGCGCATAAATTAGAAACGCAGAAATCACTCCCCAAGGTCGCGTGAAATTAACACCAACGCACAGACTTAAGGGCCGAAGGGTGCGGTGTAACCTCCACCAGTTGGCAGAGTGATTGACCACCGTTTGCAGAGAGGTTAAACATGGTAAATCAACGATTCAGGTCAGGAACCATGAGGGACTTCTCCTCCAAATCACTGAGAGACAAGCAACAATACTCAGGAAAACAAAAACAAAAACGCAAAGGATTAAATACCCAACCCAGAGATCAACGACCCACACTAAGGAAAAATTTAACCAACAAATGCTGAGATATACAATGAAACGCATAAGACTTGCAGAGTTCACGGGCACAACTCTGCGGGGATCCTCCAGTGAGTTGTGACCCATGTTTTTAGAAGAATACAACAGAGGTAGTCTAACGAAATCAACACCCCAGTCGAATCCCTCAACTGCTCGTAAGATAAATAAATAGGGTAAAAACGTAGCCTAGAGGGTACAATCGACTTCAACACAAATCAATTCCTCAGTTGTTCATAAGGTAAATAATAAGGCAAACGAAATCCAGAGCACTTAATCGAAATCAACACCGCAGGGTTTCACGCAGGAGGGGGCAGTGTGTCCATCTATTTCCAGTTAGATAAAAAAAACATCCAACTGCAGGCCCACAGTCAATGAAAACGCCATCAATAACATAAAACCCCCAGTCACAATGGAAGCGCCCACGGCAATGTAAAATCACCCCATTAAATAGAAAAACCCCCACAGAAGGTAGAACGCCCACGACAACAGAAAATCCCACAGTGATGCTTAAGGCGCAGTCCTAGAACCTCTTTTATCCCAACAGACAAGCAACAACAACGAATACAAATATTTTATGACTATAGCCAAATTTTAACCGCCAAAGAATAGAAGTAAAACAACCATTAAATCGATTCACAACCAACAATCTGATACTAGAGTAGATCATAATGCACCTGATTCTACCAAAATACAAACAACCATACCGTTGCTTTTTAGCCTACCGCGAAGACGCCCGAGCTCTGTGTCGCTCCTGCTCTGTGCCTCTCCCGCTCACCGACCATAGTGACTACATCGGTACCTCCCAACCAAACTCTAGGGGTACTCTGCTTCCCCCTTAGCCCCCCGAGCCGCAAAGGGGCCACACACAGTCCAAATGGTATACCTAGCTCCCCAGCTCGCATCCACGACTGAGCTACCACTCTATTACCAGTTGAGAAATTCCCAACTCCTCACAAGCAATCAGTCTAGTCTACCATTTTGGCAGCATAACAATACCTCATAGCAGATCCCCCTCACTCCCTTCCTGCCCTCCTTTTTATCCCCTCCAACCCTAAATCATAATAAATTAAAGTTTTTAATGAAACCCTAAAAATTTCTCTCTTTTACAAGTGTCACTCATCCCTACCCTTCCCCATAAATTATTTTATTTTTCTATAAATTCGAAATTATGGAATACACGTCAATTTGTTTATAATAAATATATATTACTTTATTTCTCCTATTTACAAGCATGTTATTCATCATTTTAATTTTATCATCATTCATCATTTTAATTTATCATTAATATATATATATATATATATATATATATATATAGGTTAATAAGAGATTAAAGTGATGAAAAACATGTATGTGGGAAAAGTAGATGTATAACATAAAAGAGGAAAAATGAGAAATTAAGGGGATGGATGGTGATTTAATAATGTGAAATGGACATGTAAATGAGAAATGGATATTGGAAGATTAAGGTGATGGATGATAGTTTAATAATGTAGACAGGGATAATGAGAGGATAAAGGTCTTAGTTTTTTTTTTTTTTTGAATTTTCTTTGTTATACGACATAGGTGATGTCATTCTCCCACAAGTTAGGAGCTAAATTCTTCTTGTAAAATTTTAAAACTATTAGATTTGCTTTAAATCCTACCCTCGTCATCGCCCCAAGAATTTTATGAAGACCAACTATTACTTAGGTGGGTTTTTGTTTAATTTGTTATTTTTATTCCAGGGTCTGCTCTTAGGGTTAGACTAAAATTTTACCCTACAAGTTTTAGACTTAGTACTAGATTTTGAACTGGGCGTCACTGGGTTAGGGAAGTTCTTTACGAATCTCTTAAGGAGTTAATGTCTTAGGGCTATTTAGGTTTGTTTCCTTCATCCACATCAATGCGACATGCCCTTCAGGATGCACCACATGATCCAAGGGTGCCACTCGCCTCGTTCATTTCCTTTATGTGACGTGCCCTTCAGGATGCACCACATGCTCCAAGGGTGCCACTTGCTTCTTGTGTTTCTTTTGTGCGACGTGCCCTTCAAGATGCACCATGTGCTCCAAGGGTGCCACTCGCCAACTGGACTGATTGGTAGACATCTATAACCCCTGGAGTCAACACTCCGCCAGGTGAACTTGTGGGAGACTAAGGGTTCTAAGGAATAAGGCCCCCGCCTTATTGCGTTCCCCTTAGAATCATCATGAGCGACTATCGCAGTCTTCCCTCACGACATCGTGGATCCTCTCGAACTAGGTAATCGTTAACCTACAGTTCGATCCATGGTGGGAATGCTAGTAGGCGGTGGCAGGGCTGATGTCCACCCCTCTCCCTCAACCTCTCTAGAAATCGTGTGTGGCCCCTTTACTCCATATGTGAGTCTAGTCGGAAAGATATCGTCAGCCTGCATCATCAACAATCGTGTCAAAACATGTCAATATCATATCATCAAATCAAATGAAATAACACAGTAAATAAATCAAACAAAAAGCACACTCCCTGACTCAATCCAGAGTCCAAGGGGGTTCCACCGATGCCTCTGCATCCTCAAGGTCAAAAACCCTGCACACTCAATACAACTGAGTCAAATAGCACCTGTCTACATCACATAGTACATCATCATGTCGTCTATCATAATGCACCATAATCAAGTATAATTGTTTTAACATCAGAAAGTCCAGATCACTTGCGAGCAAGTGTCCTCAAATAATAAGTTTTCTCAGTGCGCCAGAGAGGGATGTGACGTAACCCGCGCCCTCGCCGGCACTGTCGCTCTCACTAAGACCTTCCACAACTCGACCCGAAGAGTTTAACAACTCTTCGAAATCCCTCAGGAGTCCCTTACCCACAGTATGCTTCTCGGCGACCTCCCTTCCGCTAGTCGGGAAATCAGGTTTCACGAATTCGCAAACCTTGCGCTCACCTTCCGTGCAATATGAAACTCCGAATCCCGATCCCCGATGTCAACGGTCAATGCTTCTATGTATCGAGGATTTCCCTATCGGGAAATCGGCAAATGAAAGATGGTGATTTGCTCACCTTCCAAAACCCCGAACGCCGATGTGCGATGCCACGTGCTGTCCTCTGCTCTGTCTTCGTGGGACCCGTCGCAACTCGGGGTTTCACTGTTTCTCCGTGCTCCCTTCGACTTCGAAAACACCGAAGTGTCAAATCCCGAATCCTCAGGATCTCATGCCACCTGTCCCTCCGATGACCTACGGCTCCGATTAAATCAGGAAATCGCAACTCGCGATTTTGACGTGCATGCAACTCTTGCACACGCCAACCCTGATATGCCGAAATACGATGGAAAATGAGTTCTACTACACTTGGAGATTAAATATTCCTCAAGAGTTCAAGTCGTCGATTCTCTTCCTCTCGAAGAGTTCTTCTCTCCGAAACTTCTCCCGTTCAGCTTCACCTAGGTCTGTTCCACAAGACTTGCAAGGAACTCTCCCTCCTGAGCTTTTACCAGCTTTCCGCTCTTAATCACTTGGGGTTCAATTCTTCCATAGAATTATATACGTAGCATATGAAAGAAGTAGGTAACAGGAAGCCCATATGCAAAGGCACAATGCCAACAACACACAGAAAATGAACACATCCATGAGATTTAATCAGGGCTTCCCTGCTCTCCTCCTCCCAGGCTTGCCTCTGGTTCTTCAATTCAACCTGTACTTCACCTGCACGGTCCGAATAAACCCCCACAACTTCTAGGCAAATGAGAATGAGAGTTAATCTGTCCAACCGCCTCAACGCACTCTATGCGGAGGAATTCAACTGCACTCTATGCAGGAATCTCCTGGCTCTAACAGAGAAACAATTGAAACTCGTTTCTCATTCTCTCAGGTTTCAAACCTGATATGCAATCACATATGCAGCATATAGACAATAGGCAAAACAGAAAGCAAATATGCAACAGCATAATATTAACAACACACATAGAATAATCACAGCCATGAAATTTAAATTAAAGCTTTACTATTAATTCAATATCTGTACATGTGGATTCTTCACAAATTCTTTGAGTTTCTCTCCTTCTGCTCCTCTGTGCTAATGTTGAATAATCTATCCCTCAATAATAATACAAGGAGGGTGCCTATATTCGTTTTCCCTCCTGGAAGTGAAACTGTCTAATCTAGAACTAACCCTATCTACCAGCATTAAAACTATTTAATGTCTTCTTATCTACATTACAATACAAGTGTGCTTCATATGAATGCATTCATTCAAACGGCAGTGCAACAATCTTCATCGTGATTCAAAAATGTATGCGCTGGTACTGTCCAGCTGTTCTTCTCTTTCCTCCACGCTGGCTCGCTTGATGAAGTCATAGATGCTCCTGCATCATACTCCTCGGCTCAAAGATTTCATGGGCTCCTGTCCATGAGCTCCTGCATAGTCTGCCCATGCTTCTGAATCACTGCTTCTGTTTCCCAGCTGGCATCCTCCACTGGGTGATTTTTCCACTTCACCAGGTACTCAAAATATTGCTTTCTCCTGGTCTTCTTGCCAACTCATTTATCCAGTATGCACTCCATCTCAGGCTTCTGTGCAACTAGAAATTGTTTCTGCCACTGGAACACTGGTTCCTCGGTTCCAGTGTCTGTTGTATCAGTCCTGTAGGGGTATAAGTCTGAAATATTGAAAATCGGAGATATCCCTATGCCCTCCGGCAACTCAAGCTCATATGCATTCTCCCCGAACTTCTTCAGGACTCTGCATGGCCCGATCTTCTTCATATTGAGCTTGTTGTATGTTCCCCTCGGGAACCTTTCCTTCCTCAGGTGTGCTAGAACCATGTCTCCAACTTCGAAATGAAATTGTCTTTTCTTCTAATCGGCTCTGCGCTTATACTCCTCGTTGGCCTTCATCAGTTTTTGCTTCACTTCTGCGTGAAGTTCCTGCATTGCTTCAGCTAATTCCTCAGCTCTCGCGTTGCTAGTTTCAGCCTGCCCTGACTCCTTGAGTTCAAATACTCCTCGCGGCTGTGTCCCATACAAAATTTGAAATGGGCTCTTACCTGTACTCTGATTCATAGAATCATTGTACGCAAACTCTACCTGTGGTAGGCTCTGATACCACCCTGACGCAACCCGCGCCCTCGCCGACACTGTCGCTCTCACCAGGACCTTCCACAACTCGGCCCGAAGAGTTTAATAACTCTTCTAACTCCCTCAGGAGTCCCTTACCCACAGTATGCTTCTCGGCGACCTCCCTTCCGCTAGTCGGGAAATCGGGTTTCGCGAATTTTCGAACCTTGCGCGCACCTTCCATGCAATTTGAAACTCTGAATCTCAATCCCCGATGTCAACGGTCAACGCTTCTGTGTATCGGGGATTTCCCTATCGGGAAATCGACAAATGAAAGATGGTGATTTTATCACCTTCCAAAACCCCGAACGCCGATGTGCAATGCCACGTGCTATCCTCTGCTCCGTCTCCGTGGGACCCGTCGCAACTCGGGGTTTCACTGTTTCTCCATGCTCCCTTCGACTTTGAAAACACCGAAGTGTCGAATCCCGACTCCTCAGGATCTCGTGCCACCTGTCCCTCCGATCACCTACGGCTCCGATTAAATCGGGAAATCGCAACTCGCGATTTCGATGTGTATGCAACTCTTGCACACGCCAACCCCAATATGCCGAAATATGATGGCAAATGAGTTCTACTGTGCATGGAGGTTAACTCTTCCTCAAGAGTTCAATTCGTCGATTCTCTTCCTCTTGAAGAGTTCTTCGCTCCGAAACTTCTCCCGTTCGGCTTCACCTGGGTCTGTTCCAGAAGACTTGCAAGGAACTCTCCCTCCTGAGCTTTTACCAGCTTTCCGCTCTTAATCACTCAGGGTTCAATTCTTCCATAGAATTATATATGCAGCATATGAAATAAGTAGGTAACAGGAAGCCCATATGTAAAGGCACAATGCCAACAACACACAGAAAATGAACACATCCATGAGATTTAATCAGGGCTTCCCTGCTCTCATCCTCCCAGGCTTGCCTCTGGTTCTTCAATTCAACCTGTACTTCACCTGCACGGTCCGAATAAACCCCCACAACTTCTGGGAAAATGAGAATGAGAGTTAATCTGTCCAACCGCCTCAACGCACTCTATGCGGAGGAATTCAACTGCACTCTATGTAGGAATCTCCTGGCTCTAACAGAGAAACAATTGAAACTCATTTCTCATTCTCTCAGGTTTCGAACTTGATATGCAATCACATATGCAGCATATAGATAATAGGAAAAATAGGAAGCAAATATGCAACAACATAATATTAACAGCACACAGAGAATAATCACAGCCATGAAATTTGAATTAAATCTTTACTATTAATTCAATATCTGTACATGGGGATTCTTCACAAATTCTTTGAGTTTCTCTCCTTCTGCTCCTCTGTGCTAATGTTGAATAATCTATCCCTCAATAATAATACAAGGAGGGTGCCTATATTTGTTTTCCCTCCTGGAAGTGAAACTGTCTAATCTACAACTAACCCTATCTACCAGCATTAAAACTATTTAATGTCTTCTTATCTACATTACAATACAAGTGCGCTTCATATGAATGCATTCATTCAAACATCGGCGCAACAATCTTCATCGTGATTCAAAAATGTATGCGCTGGTACTGTCCAGCTGTTCTTCTCTTTCCTCCGCGCTGGCTCGCTTGATGAAGTCGTAGATGCTCCTGCATTAGGATGTTACAACTGCAATGTGTCTCAATGTAATAGGTTGAATATTTAATAGGAATGAGACTTGGGAAAATAAAATTTCTATGGGAGAGTAGGAAAAGGGAGAAGAGAGGGTCACAAGTGGAAGGAGAGTGAGGAAGGGGATCATAAGGCACGGGGTATCCACATAGTGAACCTTTGACATAACACCTTAGTTCGTGGGATATTAAAGAATATCCATAATTTCACTAAATATTGATAAATATTTCCCAAAATCCTTTTGTTGAACCCCCCTCCCAATACATATTTCCAATAAAAGAAAACCTATTTTTACTAGATAACCCTTTTTATAACCCCCAATACCTATAGACCCCTTGATACCCCACATCTCTCCCCAATACCTACAATATATTGAATTTATTTTTCACAATAAAAAAATCCCCTTTATGAATGAATGTGATAATATATTGATCAACATGATCAAGCCCCTATTTTAGAAGGAGTGATGGGGAAGTGGATCAGGATGATTGATGGGGAAGGGGATCAGAAGAAGAGATGAGGAAGGAGATTGGGAGGAGTGATGGGGAAGGGGGTCGGAAGGAGATATGGGAAGTGGATCGGGAGGAGAGATGGGAAAATGTAAGCTGAAAAAGGACTAAGCGTTGCACATGGAAGAATAGGGGAAGAGGGGCACGAGACTTAGAATAAATTCCTCATCAATTCTTCAAATCTCTTTTTGCAATTTATTTTTTGAGTGGTTGGACAAAAATATGAGTATATCAATCATACAGACTCGAATTTTTATTCCATAAAATGCAGGATGAAGATGAAACTGAGAGTTATGCAATGAGATGACGAGAATACACAAAATCCTCCTTCTGATATCATTTTCTTTTTATTTCAAAGAGCCGAAAATCAAGGTGATCACATTTGTTTATCAGTAAGAGCTTAAAAAAACCCTAAGAGAGCTTCCATGATTGAGAGGTGTGCCCAATTGAGATGAATTTTCTATTAACATTACATTATTATTATGGAGTTTTTTTTAATTTGATTTATTTTTTTAATGAGAACTCAAAAAAATTTATATTAAAAAAATTATATTTGATTTATGATAAGTAGCTTCCATGTGTATACCTTAAATAAAACTTCTAATAGCCTAATATATTTAGTAAGCATTTAAAAACTACTAAAAATCATCAAGATCGATTGCTTCCTCCTCATTACAAGTGAGTTGAAGAGGGTCTTGCTTCTCCAAGTCCATGTCCTCTAGAATTTGGTACACAATATCCTCTTCTTTGAGATCATTGTACTCATAATTTATTGACATTATTTTGTTTAAAGTTGTTGATTGGGAGTCTTTTCTCATATTTATGACCAAATTATTCAACATTCTACACTCAACCTCCCATTCATCTACTTTTTTCTTC
>ML804478.1:90747-101904 GCA_009831015.1 Picea engelmannii
CGGGCTGTTTAAAGGCACAGTTCCACTCTTGCGACACATTCTGAGCCGTATCAGTAGTCTCGGGCTGTTTAAAGGCACAGTTCCACTACTGCGACTCTACTGACGGATCCTTCCTTCTGTGACAGTACTGTGCCCAACCCCTGGTGTCTGTCTCTGCCTACAGCCGTTAGTTGCCCGCCTCTTGTTTGGGGGCGTGTGCTTCTTGTTGTCTCTATGATATGTCACGTCGTCTTGATTGTGTTCGTCTTACTTGCATCTTGTTGGTTAGAGTGTTGACATAGAGTCGAATGGGTTGTTTCTTCTACACGCGCACACACTTAACCTACAAAAAAAAAAAAAAAAAAATTCACCAGATGACTGAGTGGATGTCCTTAGCTAGGAGGGGTGTTACATCCTATTACAATGTATTTTCGTTGTTCCTTTTAAAATTCATTCAACACACACGTTACTGCATCTAGTATTGCAAGGACATGTAATAACGTTGATAAACAAGTACTAGTGACCTTAAAACTAGAAGATAACACATTCACACTTTGCAACTACTCTACTCAACACAATCTGCCATTGTGTTGGAATATTGATTTTTGCCAGATTCAACATCTATGATGTAAAATGTTACTTTTTGATGTGGTAATGATGTAATAGGGTGTAAATGAGTCAATTATAGTGATTTTGAGGTAGATTCATGCTTCGACATCAATTTTTGGTAAAATGTATTGGTTGAGGAAAAATGGGGATTGGTTGTAACCTCCCCAGATTCCTGTAACCTCCCTAGGACCATGGGTGATGTGGTGATAAAAAGGAGCTTCCTACCGAGTCCACTCAAAAATTTTCCTAGGGACATTTGCAGGGTTGGTCGGTTCTTGGCTTGTTGTCATGTTGCTCAATAGCACATGGGTGGTATGTGTAGTGAAACCTCATCTTGGGAGGCGCTTTGAAAGAGAACTCTTCTCCACTCATTGTGGAGTTTGGGAGATTGTTGTGGCTCCCTTGTAGGGATTTGCATTTGTATTCCTTGGGAAAATTCTTGGTAACACATGAGTTGTGTTGTGGGCTCTTCAAATGGCTACAGGATCTAGTATATATAGGTTGGCTTTGAGTCATTGATATCCTTTGTGGATGATGTGATTTCTTGTGGTTTTCACTTTTTGAGTCTCATTGTGTTGTTGGATCCATCAATCCAATGTGATATATTGTGTTTTATTTGTTGACAGTGGAGGTTTTCCATTCATGTGAAAGGTGGTGTGAGAAACGATTTGGTTGTTGGGTCTGCATGAATATTAGCCTTGGGTCATTTGTAGGGTGGTTAGGAATAGGAATTCCCCTAGGTTAAATTGAGCCCTAGGTCACAATCTCTCACATCTCTCCTAATGGAAGTGCCTTTGAATTTGAATGATAAGAAAATGAGAATGTGTTATGGGGTATATCACTTTCCTAAATATTATTGCAAAGACAAACATGATTCTACCCAACCAATCATACTTATAAAACAACTACCTCCACCATACTTAGTTCCATATAGCATTTATTCATGAGTAATCCAACCCCAACAATGGGAAATTCACTTCTTTTATAATCCATTTTAATGTAATATCTTCCCAATATTTATCTCTTGGTTTTGCCCCTACCCATGCAAGAGAAAATTTGGGCCTAATTTACAATTTTCCAAAACAAGGTAAAAGTGAAATACAATCATTTCCCCTTCTACCCATTTACCCAAGTTAACTCTGGAGGTCATTTCACAAGTATTTCCCTATTTCCCAAGATTCCTACACACTAGGATATGATGGTCACCCTGATTGATTCAAGATCATTTTCCTTGAGTTCATTTCCTCATTGTCCACCTAGTCTCCACTTGTAACAAGTTGGTCCATCCAACATACCAATGTATATGCAACATCATCATCAAAATAAATCATATGAAGTATCTTATTAAGAAGGCATAAATCATAACTCATATAACATGAATTACCTCATTAACCATGCATTAAATCATAAATCATATGATATGAAGTATCTCATTAACAAGGAATAAATCATAACTCATATAACATGAATTACCTCATTAACTAGACATAAAATCATATAACATGAAGTATCTCATTAACCAAACATTAAATGGAAAAGTGTCCAATGCTTTTATTCATCATAAATTATCTCACGACAAGGATAGATCATGGTAAATCATCATCAATGGTCATCATTACTTCATATCCATCATCAATAATATTTACGGATATCATTAAAATAAATAATCATACTCATCATAATATAGACAATGACATAAGAGTCTAGGCCCATCATACTCAATCATTAGTAGAAGAAAATACAATAGCAAGTTGAGTTCAGAGCACTATCACTATCTCCTATTAGTCAAACTAAAGCATCAATGCATCATAACACCTTGTATTATAAACATTATATTAAAAATGGGTTACTCATAATAATCCATCAAGTTACACATATGTCTCATTGCAAGTAAAATTATGAAATAAGGTATCATCCCAAAATAAGGGTCAAATTAACACTATAACACACTCAAATTCTATGCAAAGGGTAGCTATCACATAATGGAAGGATTAATAATAATTGTTGAAAGGGAACAAATCACATATTTTCAAGGTACCACTTATCAACACCTTTCCACTAAGTAAAGACAACTCCACCACTATCCATGGAGGATGATACTTGTAATCATTGGCTAGCAATCATCAATAAAGAAGTGATTATCCATAATTGATAAAAACATCTTCGATCCAAGAAAAATGAAAATATATAGTAACCACATGCACCAAGGGGTGTTACAATAAATTCTCTCCCTCTCAATAGGGATACGAACTTGAAGCCAATTTGGTATTTCAAAACCAAGTATGAAAACTTCTTTAGTTTTGAGTTCCAAATTGTGCATCATTTTCATCAATCAAATTCAAGTTTTCATCTTTGAATGATAATCACTTTGAATTCAATAATTATTTGATTATCATCCCCATATTCAATGAAAATAGGTCATTAATACTATCTAGATCCTCAGTATCCTTAAAATTCTTGAAACATAATCACAATATTACCATTGATTTATCATGAATATGATTGAATCAAAATTGTCAAAGATTCTAAATAATAGATATCAATTCTAGTATTTACACCATTACTAAGACTCCACTTCTAACAAGAGGAGTGGCTACTCATCCTTTGAGGTGATTCCAAGTATCAGGAGTCCAAATGTAAGCATGTTTCCATTCTTATTCAACAGATAAGCAATAATTCCCCTAATGAAATGATAAGTAAGGCATAGCATGATATTGTTGTAGTTGATCTTTTATTATATACGAGTCATTCATAATCACATGTCATCAAATAATCATCCTAAACATTAGGAAACACAATAAATTACAGTTTTTAGTAAACCTCGGTAATAGAGAGAGTCATTCCAAAAATATCTAGTAATTGAAACTGTTTTCTTTTATTTTTTAAGAGCACAGGGTTAGGTAAAAGCTTCATTGTAACCTGCTTCTACCCAATTCCATATAAATATAGAGAACATCTAATATGAAGGACTAATAAAACCTCCAAATAGGAGAAAAGAGTTCTCCACAATTGGTTTTTGACTAGATTATGCCAAATCACAAGAAAGCCTCAATTTAATAATAACCTCTTCAACATATACATTTAATTGTCAAAGACATGAAATCCTCTCACACATCCCACAACCGTAAATTAATAGAGTTTCTTTGTCTCATCCAATTATCTTTGATAGCCAACATGGTGAATGATATATATCTTATCAAACATTTCCAAACGACATATATTATGAAGTTCCTATCAGAGAACTCTAATGTCTAGTTCTCTATGTGATATTGTCAGTACCTATCAATATATACAACCATTCTTATTTGCAATGAATTTGAGTGCATATTATAAGTGTGATATCCTTTATTATGATCTCCTCATTCTCAACAATGAAGAGAAATGACCCAGATAATTTATCAACAAAGGGAGAGTGAGCTTCATTGAACCAATTTTTCAACATGTTAATCAACAAGAGGGTCGAGTTTGTTGTAGGTATGTCAAACAAGCTTCCCATAACAAGTAGATCTTAGAAACCTGAGGGGAAAGTTACTTTTTGGTTTCTTGGAAACCATATTTATGTATATATGAGTAGTTTTGCAAAAATGATGGTTTGTTTAGCCAACCTATATGAGGTTTAAATTTTTTTGTGCAAAGGAATTTTCCTCTAAACAATCTATACTGAATATAATGATGTTGGAAAGAAACAAAATTTCCAAATCAATGGCATCCATGATCAGGTTGTATGGAGTTCTAGGATTTGTAGTGTTATTCCTATTCCACCACATCACAAAATAATGAACACAATATAAATGAAAAACAATACCCTCGTATACCAATTAGAAAATTAAAACAAAGCAAGGACGAGATGAGATGATATATAGAGTGGGTGTGTAGTGATCTTTGAGTATAAAGATGAATGAATGAAATTATCTTGGTTTCGAGAATAATTTATTCTCTACTAAACAAGGCCAACCACATGAAGGTGAAAGCTCATATGACCCCTCACCCCCCTCACATCACTCTCAATTCCCTAATACCCAATATATAAAATAGATAACAAACAAAAGAAACATATTAATCATGCATAGAAACTACCAGAACAAAAATGAAATAAAACTTAAAAACATGTAATTAACCCACACAATTAAAAATTATTTAAGAAGAATAATAATTCATACAAGTTGAAATATCTATTTATGTACCTGATTGACCAATGCAACATTTGTATCATCCTTCTTCGGTATCTTCTTATTGATCATCCAAATCAATATTTGTATCAACATCTGATTCAAAAACATTGTTGAAAGGATTAATGATATCATCATCATCATCAATGTCATTTTCTAGCATATCTTCATTGATATCATCATCAAGAACTGGCGTATTGTCTCTTATGCCTGGTTCATCTTCTCCGTCTTCTTCATCTGTCGATCCATATTCTTCTTTCTCTAGATCTACATCATCTTCTTCTTCGATATCATCTTCCTCATCTACATTATACTTTACTGGCCTTCCTCTTGGATCATATCTAACAACAAATGACCAATCCCTCTTACCTAGAACCTTATAGTAAAAGACTTGTTCACATTGACTTGGAAAAACATAGTGGTCATTTGTTTTTTCAAACACTATTGTTTTAATCATCGGAAATTCATTAGCATGTCAAATAACGGTTCTTTCCTTATCATGTTCATGCATTCATAACCTATACCATTTGACATCGAACAAAAATAATTTGAAGGAATTAAATTCACACTCAATTATATCATTCAAAAACCCATAGTATCTATTTTCATATTCTCGAGGACGTCTTTCACTCATAGAGGAAACATTGGTGACTTGGAATGAAATGAGAACTGAACAGGAAATTCCATATATAAATGAAGCATCCTTCAAAGCATCCAAAAATTCAAAGCAAAAGGGAAGGCAAAAATAAGAACATAGCAATAGTAGTGACGTCTCATAAGATGATGAAGAAGTGGCCAACTTTGTCAAAACACTGAACAAGGGTACCGATGGTAGGTATAGAGGTAAGATTCCTTTAATTTGTTTTAATTGTGATGGTATTGGTCATTTTTCTAACAAATGTCCTTATAAGAAAAAGAGAAATGATGAATGTTACTCAAAAGGAAAACAAACATATAAAGGAAAAAGGACCACAAAGAAAATTTTCAAGAAAAACTTAGGCAAACAAACATCTCATCATTAGATGAAGATGAAGTCAGTGACAGTGAGACATAAAGAGTTCTATTCATGGAAGTAGAAGACTTTGATAAAGAATACTCTGAAGAAGAATATGAAGAATCCGAAAAAGAATATGAAGAAGTCGAAGTATAAATTGAAGAGGTAGAAGTTGACTATGGAGAGGAATTAATGTGTGCCATAGAAGTTATTAGAAGAGAAAGGATTAAAAACAAGAAACTACAAGTAGAACTAGACAAGAAAGAAGACACTCAAGAACTAGAACAAATGATCAAAAATTTTAAGGTTCAAATAGAATAAGATAAAAGAATTGAAGAAGCACTCAAAGAACAACTAGAAGAAAAACACAAGATCATTGGAAATTTGGAAGAAGATATTGTCACATTAAGAAAGAATCTCAAAATAAAAGTACATAGAAAATCCCAAAAGTTTTGGATGACATTATCAGCAGTCAAAAATCTCACCATGACAAGTCCAGACTTGGATACAATCAGATAGAAAAAGGATCAAGCTCCAAAACAATAGAGCAAGAACCATATCCAAAAATATTTGCAGAAACAATCAAGGGTGATAGGAAGATCTACAAGGAAGATTACAGGGACACTCCTCCACAGAGAAGATTCATATTTCAGAATCAACAACCAACATATAGGCCTCAAGAAGAAAAATAATTCATAAGAGTACCTCCTTTAAGAAGATCTTCAACTCCCAGGTATCAAACTATCTTATTTTTTTTATGTTATGCATGTAATAATTTTCGACATAAAGCTGTGAATTGTAGAGCTAACAACAAGAACAAAAACAAATTTGAAATTCATACACAAAGGGGATATCCAAGAAGGCCTAGTGAAGCATAGAGAAGAATTTACAACAGGTTTGAATATTTGAGCATTGAAGTGGAATATTACAAATGTAACAATTTTGGACACATGGCCAAAGATTACATAATGACAGTCCCTCCTATAGAACTGCAACAAAATAACAACAGTCAAAGATAGGAACCTCAGAAAATGACATGGATAAGAAAGCATGATCAATATAGAAATGAAGAATGCACACTCGCTCTAAAAGCTAAGCAGAAGAAATGTGGTTGGTATGTTGACAGTGAGTGTTCAAAACTCATCACAGGTGATAGAGACAGGTTTCTTACATTACGAAAGAAAATTGATGGATCAATCACCTTCAGAAATGATGATTCAACCAAATCATTGGAAAAGGCATAGTCAGAATTGGGAATAAGAATACAAAGGAAGAAAATGTTCTACTAGTAAAAGATATGAAACATAATATTCTAAGTATGATTCAAATGTGTGACCAAGGTCATAAAGTTACTTTCGATTCACAATAGTGCAAGATGAGAAAAGAAGGTTCAAGAAAATTGATTGCTATAGCTCCAAGAACTTCAAGCAACATATATGTGTTAAGTGAAATTGGAAATGAAAAGTGTTGTCTAGGAAAGGAAGATGAAAGTTGACTATGGCACAAAATAATGGGTCACATACATTTTGATAACCTTGTCAAAGTCAACAAAAGAGAAGAAGTCAGAGAAATTACCTAGATCACGAAACCAACCAACACTTTATGCAAGCATTGTCACTAAGGAAAGAAGACAAAGACCAGGTTGAAATCAAAGGAATGTTCAACGACAAGACCACTGGAAATTATGCATACTGATCTAGTTGGTCCAACTACAACAAAGGGATTAAAAGGTGATAAATACTTTATGTTATTAGTTGATGATTATACAAGAATGACCGCAGTTTACTTTCTCAAGAATAAGTCAGAAGCTTTTGAAAACTTCAAGATCTACAAGGAAATGGTTGAAAATGAAATGGATTCAAAAATCAAATGCTTGAGATATGATAATGGAGGAGAGTTCACTTCAAAGTAATTTATGGACTACTGCAGTAGTCATGTAATAAAAAGGAAATTATTTGTTTCTAAGATACCTCAACAAAATGGAGTTGTTGAAAGAAAGAACAGGATAGTACGGGAAATGGATCGAAAAATGCTAATGGATTATAAATTGAAAAATATTTTTTGGACACAGATAGTGCATACAAAATTTCACATTCAAAAAAGAGTAATTCTCAGAAACAACACTGACAAAACTCCTTACGAGCTATGGAAAGGAAGACCAGCAAATGTAAATCACTTCAGAGTTTTTGGAAGCAAATGCTACATCAAAAGAGAATATGGAAGAATGGAAAAGTTTGACTCTCATGTGGACAAAGGAGTACTTGTTGGTTACTCAAGTACAATAAAATCATACAAGTGTTACAACCTGAGATTGAACAAAGTGGTGGAAAGCATCAACGTAACAATTGATGAAACAGGTAGACAAGAATTAAAGGAAGAAGAAAATGAATCAATGGAACAACTATACGAAGAAGAAACAAAATATGAAAAAGAAGGGGAAGACGAAGAGGATTTGATAGAAACAAAAGAGCAAGTTCAACAAGAAACTCAAAAAATACCTAGTAGATGAGTACATAAGAATCATCCTTCAGGTCAGATTATCGGAAACAACAAGAGTTGAGACTAGAAGAAGAATCCTTTCACCAGAACAAACGCACCTAGCACTCACATCTACGATTGAACCAACCTATTTTGAAGAGGCCAGAAACGACGAATTTTGGAACAAGGCCATGGATGAAGAATTGGATCAAATAGAGAAAAATGACACTTGGGAATTGGTTCCAAGATGAAAGGATACGAATCTGATTGGCACAAAGTGGGTATACAAGAATAAATTAAATGAAGATGGACAAGTTACAAGGAACAAAGCTAGATTAGTATGTAAAGGATATGCACAGGTTGAAGGAATTGACTTTGAAGAGACATTTTCCCCAGTTGCCAGAATGTAAGCAATATGATTGCTTTTAGCTTATGCATACTCCAAAAATATTAAAGTGTATCATATGAATGTAAAATCATCTTTTCTGAATGGGGAACTTGAATAATAAGTCTACATTGAACACCCAGAAGGATTTCAGTTGTGAGAGAACACAGATTATGTGTGTAAATTAAATAAATCCATGTATGGTCTAAAATAGGATCCTAGAGAATGGCACTATAGACTGGATAAATATCTACAACAGGCAAGGTTTAGAAAAGGAAGTGCAGACAACAACCTTTACATCAAGGTAAGTCAAGAAATTATTTTATTAATTGAAGTTTGTGTTGATGATATTATTTTTGGTAGTGATAATGACAGGTTAAGACAAAAATTTGCAAAGGATATGCAGAATGAATTTGAAATGTCATTACTTGGAGAACTATCCTTCTTTTTGGGACTTCAGATACGTCAAAGAAACCAAGGAATTTTTATTTCTCAAACCAAGTATAGCAGAGAAATGATAAAGAGGTTCAAAATGGAATATTGCAAACTAGTTATCACTCCCATGCAAACCAGTTGAAAGTTAAGCAAAGATGATGATTCAAAGTCTACAGATCAAAGGCAATACAGGTCAATGATTGGTATCCTACTATATGTAACAACATCCAGACCAGATGTAATGCAGGCATTTGGACAAGTGGCACGATTTCAAGCAGCACCAAAGGAATCACATGTATTAGCAATGAAGAGGATTTTCATATATCTCAAAGGAACATGAGATTTTGGATTATGGTATCCAAAAGGAAATGATCTATCACTTATTTCCTACACAGATGTAGATTGGCAGGTTGTATTGATGAACGATGAAGCACTAGTGGAGAAGTGTTCTACTTGGGTGAGTGTTTAGTATCATTGCTAAGAAAGAAAAAATCATCAGTATCTCTATCTACAACTGAGGTAGAGTATATTGCAACAACAACATGTTGTACATAGGTTCTATGGATGAAACAAACTCTAACAGATATATAGATTGAGTATGATGGGCCTATTCCAATCTATTGTGATAATACAAGGGTCATTAGTATCTCAAAGAACCCGGTGATGCACTCTAAGGCGAAGAACATTCCAATCAAGTATCACTTTCTATGGGACCAAGTTGCAGAAAAGAACATCAAAGTTGAGTATGTGGGCACAAAAGAACAAGTGGAAGATATATTTACAAAACTTCTCCCATGGGAAGCCTTTGATTATATTCGTGAGAGACTCGGAGTTACTTATACTCCAAAATGAATGCTTTTGAATCATTATCTTATATGTCTTAGATGTACACAAGGAATCACCATAAAGAGGACATATCAGGTTGAGAGATTAGACAGCTCAGTTATGGGGAGCAACGCAGGATGGAAAGATATCTTTACCATTGATGATAAAGGGGGATAGATTTATCATATGCATAGAACATAGGCATGACTCCAGGGGGAGAAATGGTCACAAAGATGCAGAGGACAAAGGCATGGATCCAGGGGGAGCATGAGTGATATGACTTCAGTATTGCATGACATGATTTTATTATTGCATCAGAGTTTTTCCTTCAATTTCAAAGGGGGATATTTTTTATTCAGGTTCGTTTTCATTGATGTCAACCCTTAAAGAAAGTATGGTAGAGAATAATGGTAGCTCAAATGTTTCGGTAATGGAACGAAGGTTGTTTCATGTATAATGGTATGCATTTTAATATATTTCAAGGTAATACTATGTTGGATTACTGAGAGGGGGGGTGAATCAGTAATAGTGTAATTATAATACTTTTTCTTCAAATTTTATATCAATGTAGAATTATTATCATATAATGAGCAGTAAGAAATAAACAATCACACACATACACATTACACCAGTGTTTTACGTGGAAACCCAAATCGAGAGAAAACCACGAAATGTTTTTTCTTATATGTCTTGAAGAATTACATTCATTGGAAGCACCAACTTCCTTTGTTTTCCAGCTGCAACTGGAAGGAGGCTCTAACTCCCTATTTCTCAGGCTACAACCTGAGGGAAGCTCCAACTCCCCAATTCTCTGGCTACAACCAGAAGGATGCTACAACCCCCAATGTTCTTTGGCTACAACCGGAAGGTGGCTACAACCACCTGTCCTTGCCCCATCCTGCCACCCTGAAGTAGAAGTAGAATTATGAAACCACTATCACACTATCACTCTGAGATATACCGTTGTAAACTTGTACCAATAAATATGAACCATGCATAAACCTATACCATAAAAAAGTGCATGAACCTGTAGCATAAACAAGTGCATCAACCATGCACCAACCTGTAATCAACCTATACCATAAACAAGTGCATCAACCATGCACCAAACTGTAAGCAACCTGTACCATAAACAAGTGAATCCAACCATGTACCAAGTATGTACCAATCATGTGTCAACTACTCATCAACTATGACTCATCAATATGTACCAACATCATCAACTATACACCTCATGTATGTGCCAACTCATCAACTACTTGTCTCAACCATGTACTCAACAT
>ML804478.1:108743-119435 GCA_009831015.1 Picea engelmannii
TGTTGGTGTTGTGTATCCATCTACAATTGATTGCCAAACTTGAAATCCCTGTGCCTGTATATATGTCTTCATCCTTATGCTCCAAAAAGCATACTTATGTCCATCAAACTATGGTATTCCATTTTTATATGAGTTTATAATCTCCATGATCTAGCTTTCAGTGGTTAAACTAATTTCTAAAGGAACCTGCTCTGATACCAATCTTTGGATTACTAAGAGGGGTTGTGAATCAATAATAGCGTAATTATAATCCTTTTTCTTCAAATGTTATATCAATGTAGAATTATTATCCAATAATGAGAAGTATGAAATAAACAATCACACACATACACAGTACACCAGTGTTTTACATGGAAACCAAAATAGGGAGAAAACCACGGAATGTTATTTCTTATATGTCCTGAAGAATTACATTCATTGGAAGAAGCAACTTCCTTTGTTTTCCAGATGCAACTGGAAGGAGGCTCAAACCCCCTAGTTTCTTAGGATACAACCTAAGGGAAGCTCCAACTCCCCAATTCTTTGGCTACAACCAGAAAATCTACAACACCCAATGTTCTTCGGCTACAACCGAAAGGTGGCTACAACCACCTGTCGTTGCCTCGTCTTGCCACCCTGAAGTAGAAGTAGAATGATGGAACCATTGTCACACTATGACTGTGAGATATACCACTGTAAACCTATACCAATAAATCTGAACCATGCATCAACCTGTACCTCAACCTGCAATCAACCTGTACCATAAACAAGTGCATCAACCATGCACCAACCTGTAATCAACCTATACCATAAACAAGTGCATCCAACCATGTACCAAGTATGTACCAATCTTGTGTCAACTACTCATCAACTATGACTCATCAATATGTACCAACATCATCAACTATACACCTCATGTATGTGCCAACTCATCAACTACTTGTCTGAACCATGTACACAACATGTACCTCAACCAAAATCCCTCATCAATTTCATCATTAAAATATGATTTCTAGCTCTGTAATAGACCTGTCATATATGACCACATTCTTGCAAACCTTCCTTAACTTTAAAAACAAGAGACTAGYATTTTCATCAAACTTTTCTTTAGTCTCACATGCCTAGTTTTGGATTAGTCAACAACCCTAACTTGAAGTAATCATAACTTTGAAACTATAATGTATAAAGATATGAAACTAATAAAAAATATTCTTCAGTGTGTTTTATGCAATTCCTCCAAGTTTCACTACTTGGAACCTCTCAGAAAAGGAGTTATAGCAAAAATGGCATACCTTGTTGAATTCTGGCTTATTCTAGAGAGAGACCTTGTAGAGAATGCCCCGCACAAAATATTTAATGAATTGATATGAAACTGTTACAAAGAATACTACAGACTATAAACTAACCAACACATTTTGTCTCACTAAATTTGGATCTGTTATGAAGAAGTTATGACGTTTTTACACAAAACACCTGATTTTGACTAGTTTCAGGACTGGCTACAAACCCTATTTGCCACAGAATGTAACTCCAAAAATACAATGGCCCACAAGATAAATTTTTTACCAAGGATACTTGGATATCTATTCTCACTTTCATAGAAATTTCACAGTCTGATTCATTATAGAAAAAAAATTATAGCGGAAATGGTGAGATGACATGTAAATAACATACCTTAGAAAGTACCATCAAAAGAATTTATCCTTTCTTGAATTTCGACCTTTTTTCCTTCACCTTCACTCAGAATTCCAGTTTATATATCCTTGGTTACCTCAAACACATATAGATATTCAATATGCTAAAGTTCATTTCAAATGAGAGAGCCTTGCCTCTTATTTATACTCTCCAAGTAGCTTCCTTAAAAACATCTTCTAGGTCACTTGGCCCACTTTCCTTATTTTAGGGTTGGGTCCACTTCTAATTTATCCATTAAATTTATTATTGAAATAATTTATTTTGTATTCACTTTGAATTATAATACACTCATCACTTCACTTTGTTATTTACCTTTTAAAATCTCTTAAACCACTTTGACTACTTTGACCTTTTGGGGCTTCTAGATGACATATGGGGATCCTCGAACTTCGTAAGGCCATATCTCTCAAAACGTGAGGTGTTATGTGACGTTCTACATACCAAAAGAAATGGCATGACATGTACTATACATATAGAATAGTATTATCTTAAAATATATTATAACTCACACTGTTACCCATCAAACAAACTTGGGTCCATTACCCAAACCTGGGGTCTCCAACTTCTCATGGTCATAACTCTCTAACCGTGAGGAATTATGTGAAGTTCCACATACCACCGAAAATGACATGACAAGCACTATCCATATAGGATATTTTTCCTGACAAATTCACTTTCCTTCATCTCATTATTCCACAATTAAGCATGGGTTCTCTTACTCCACAAAGCGTCTTCCCATGAGGGCTTTCACCATAAGGGGACCACTTTGGCATTCATCCATATTTACTTCTTATCAACCATGAAAAAACAATAATGAGTCATATTTACATTAAACAATAATGGGTCCATTACCCAAACCTTTGTGCTACGGGGCTTTCTTCAAGGGTTGACATCAATGACAACCAACCTTAATCAAAATAATATTCTATATGGATAGTACATGTCATTCAATTTCTAGTTTTATGTGGAACTTCACATAACTCCTCGCCGTTAGAGAGTTATGGCCATGAGAAGTTGGAGAACCCAGGTTTGGGTAATGGACCTAAGTTTGTTTGATGGATAATGGTATGTGTTTTGATATATTTGCAGGTAAGACTATTTTAGATGGATAGTAGATGTCATTCCATTTCTAGTGGTAAGTGAAACATCAAATAACTCCTCACTGTTTGAGATTTATGGACTTACGAAGTTGGAGAACCATCATATGTCATCTAGAAACCCCAAAAGGTCAAAGTAGTCAAGGTGGTTTAAGATATTTTAGAAGGTAAATAATAACGTGAAGTGATGAGTGTACTATAATTCAAAGTGAATACTAAATAAATTATTTAAATAATAAATTTAATGCATAAATTAGAAGTGGGTTAACCCTAAAATAAGGAAAGTGGGCAAAGTGACCTAGAAGATGCTTCTAAGGAAGATACTTAGAGAGTATAAATAAGAGGCAAGGATCTCTCATTTTATATCACACTTGAGAATATTGAATAATTGCAGGTGAATGGGGTAACCAAAGGATATCTGAGATCAATTTCAGAGGGATCGTGAAAAAATAAAGCCGGAATTCAAGGGAGGATAAATTATTTTGATGATGCTTTCTAAGGTACATTATTTACAGGTCATATCACCATTTTTGCAATAAATTTTTTTCTATAATGATTCAGACCGTGAAACTAATATTCCATTGAGTAAACATATCCAAGTATCTATGGTAAAAATTTCATCTTGTGGGTCGTTGTATTTTTGGAGTTACACTCCGTGGAAAATAGGGTTTGTGGCTAGTCCTGAAACTAGTCTAAAACATGTTTTTTGGGTAAAAATGGCATAACTTCTTCATAACAGTTCCAAATTCAGTAAGACCAAATGTGTTGGTTATAGTATTGTCCTTAGTATTTTTTGTAACATTTTCAAATCAATTCAACAAATATTACATGTGGGGCACACTCTACAAGGTCGCTCTCTAGAATAAGCCAGAATTCAACAAGGAATGTCATTTTTGCTATAACTCCTTTTCTAAGAGGTTCCAAGTACTGAAACCTGTAGAAATTACATAAAAAAAAATGAAGAACAATGTGTACTATTTTCATATCTTTATTCATTACAGGTACATAGTTATTATTATTTCAAGTTAGGTTTTTTTACTACTCTCAAACTAGTCATGTGAGAGTAAAGAAAAGTTTGATGAAAATGCTAGTCTCTTGTTGTGACAGTTAAGGAAGGTTTGTAGGTATGTGATCATATAAACTAAGTCTATTACAAAGTTAAAAATCATATTTGGATGATGAAATTCATGAGGGATTTTGGTTAAGGTACATGTTGGGTACATGGTTGAGACAAGTAGTTGATGAATTGGCACATACATGAGGTGTATAGTTGATGATGTTGGTGCATATTGATGAGTCATAGTTGATGAGTAGTTGACACATGATTGGTACATGGTTGGATGAACTTGTTTATGGTACAGGTTGATTTTAGGTTGTCTGGTATAGGTTGGTGCAAGGTTGATGCACTTGTTTATGGTACATGTTGATGACAGGTTGAGGTACATGTTGATGCATGGTTGATGCATGGTTCAAGTTTATTGGTACAAGTTTACAATGGTATATCTCACAGTGATAGTTTGACAGTGGTTTCATCATTCTACTTCTACTTCAGGGTGGTTGGACGGGGCAAGGACAGGTGGTTGTAGCCACCTTTTGGTTGTATCCGGAGAACATAAGGGGTTGTAGCCTCCTTCTAGTTGTAGCCAAAGAATAGGTGAGTTGGAGCCTCCCTCTGGTTGTAGCCTGAGAAACAAGGGGGTTGGAGCCTCCTTCCAATTGCAGTTGGAAAACAAAGGAACTTGGTGCTTCCAATGAATGTAATTCTTCAATACATATAAGAAAAAGAATTATGTGGTTTTCTCCTGCTTTGGGTTTCCACGTAAAACACTAGTGTAATGTGTATGTGTATGATTGTTCATTTGTTCATTTCTTATTTACTTTGCAGTTATTGGATGATAATGCTACATTGATATAACACTTGGATTATATGGCTAAAAATGATTAAATTGCTCTATTACTGATTCACCCCCCCTCGGTAATCCAACAATTGGTATCAAAGCAGGTTCCTTCAGAAATCAGTTTAATCACTAAAAGGTATATCATGTGGAAACAACTTGTATAAAAATGGAAAACCACAGATCAATGGACATAAGTATGAATTTTGGAGCATAAGGATGAAAACATATATATATGCACAGGGATTTGAAATTTCGAAATCAATTGTAGATGGATACATAGCACCAACAATTCCTCCAACAAATGACAAAGCTATGAAACTCGGTCAGAATAATTCCAAAGCCAAAAATACACTTATGAATGGTCATAGTGAAATGATATTCACCAAAGTTGCACATTGTAAATCCTCTAAAGAGATTTGGGGAAAACTTCAAAATATTTATGAAGGACATTCAAAATTCAAAGAAACAAAGCTTCAAACTTAGAGAGGTTAGTTTGAACAACTTAAGATGAAGGAAGATGAGAATATTGCAGCTTACTTTTTACGAGTTTATGAAACAGTAAGTGCAACCATAGGACTGAGAGAAGAAATCAAAGAATCTGTAATTATTCAAAAAGTACTAATAGCTCTTCCTATGAGATTTGACCCTAAGATATCAACACTAGAAGAAATATCAAATCTAAACTCAATAAGCATGGACAAATTACATGGAATCTTCACAACATATGAAATGAGAACTGAACAGGAAAATCCATATATAAAAGAAGCAACAGAAGTGACGCCTCTGAAGATGATGAAGAAGTGGCCAACTTTGTAAAAAGATTGAACAAGAGAACCGATGGTAGGTATATAGGTAATCTTCCTTTAATTTTTTTTAATTGTGATGGTATTGGTCATTTTGCTAACAAATGTTCTTATAAGAAAAAGAGAAATAATTGTGATATC
The DNA here is from genome assembly GCA_009831015.1 of Picea engelmannii. Lineage (NCBI taxonomy): Eukaryota > Viridiplantae > Streptophyta > Pinopsida > Pinales > Pinaceae > Picea > Picea engelmannii. The sequence continues at coordinate 114,357 of ML804478.1, forward strand.
CATGGGAAATAATCATGTAACCCATAAGGTATTCCTTCATTCTTATTATTGATTGCTTCTACATTTGATCAAATCGTTTAGGTGTTGCCAAAAGGAAAATACTAGCATGCATGGCAGGATCATAGTGAATTTTTACTTCATATGCTCTTTATCCTTAATCACTAAAATGGGAGGATCATAATAAAATAATAGAATATAAAGTTATAAAGTAATAAATAAATGACCATCACCCAGATTTACACCACTCATGACCATCACATCACCCATATTTCCACCACTCATAATTTAGATACGTAGAGGGAAACATGTATTTCATCGATAGCCATAGTGTGTTATGGTGTTATACCAAATGTCCCCTACTTCAACATGGATATTGGATTCCCTAAATTTTTCGAGTTCAGGATCTTCATTTCAAGGGATACCAACATTTTGAACACGATTGATCTAATTATTCCTGCAGATGAATTGTTCTACAAGGGATAACTTCTTCCCTTTCATCTTCCTTCACGTATTGAGATGGTGCAAAATCTAGTGTCCCTCAGAGGATTTGAGTCTAGTTCCACTTCATATTATGTGAATTTAAAGAGCCTCTGGAGAAAGGATTCCACTAACTATGATAGTAGTTGCAATACTAGTAACAATGGTATCTCCAAATATTCCACTAGGATTTTGTAGGATTCATAATGTTGTGATCCTCGTGGCTTGATAAATGAAAAGGAGAAGACGTAATTTCCTTTGTGGAAGAAATCGACTGCCAAATTGAAGGGCTTTCTACTAAATATGAATTGTTTTTCAAAGGTGAGCACAGATGAAAAGAAGATCAATGAAGGGCCCCAAAGATATAAGACGTCGGATCAACCTCCTTCAATGTTGGTACTAAGAAGTAATTCATATAGGGGAACTGAAATCAATATATTTTAGAAGAAAACTTACCATTCTCTATCATTTTTAGATATGCTTTCTTCCATGGACAAGGATAGAGAAAATGCAAATGGGAATTACAACCGAAGCGCAAAGGAGGTTTTTCAAAAACATTTCAATATAATCAAGACCTTTTATGAAAAATGATCTCAGAAACATTATTTGAGAATGGATGAATGTAAAGAAAGCATCATTAAATCGTTGTCTTTAGAGAAATCGAGGTTGATTCAGAGCAGTGGTCATTTTTTTTTTCTCGGGGAGTGTGAAGATGGGTAGCAGGAGCTCCAACAAGGCATGAGATGAATCAATTTCTTACAGGAATAGGAAATGTCATTACCACCCTTGGTTTTCTCAAAGAAAATCCTCTCGGAAAAAAATTGAATGAATCCACGAGATTTGAAACCGTTAGCATTGACTACCAATAAAAAAACACTTAAATGTTTTTTAAAAGCTTACATGATATTTCAAAGCAAAGGAGGAGGCATTGTGGGTAAGAAAGAGGTGATTGAAAATGAAATATATTGAAGCTAAGGAGACCACTTGGGTTTGGTTGGCTCCAATATAGACCATGGAGCATAGCACTGCAAGTAAGGTAAGCGAGGATAAATTCCATGAAGGAGACAAACCAAAGTTGATGAAGTACGATACTTGTAATGTGAGGTCTCCCAAAGTTCTCTGGGTATGTAACATATCTCTGCTGCAATATTGTTTCCAACATTGAATCATAAATAGTTATATCGGTGAAATTCTTAGTATTTCATTACATCGCCTTAAAGAATAAAATTAATCTAGATATAAATTATGTCATGGAAAGAAGACTCACTACTTAATCATGTTTTTATAGTCTCTAACAACTATACCAGATTCTAAATCACTTGCATATTTGAACAACTCCATAGATGAAGTCGTCCCCCAAAATATGGAAACGCTAAACATGATTTCCGACAACAGTCTCGTTTCTTTGAGTAACATCCTTTCGATAACTTGCCTTCCTCTGACTTGGGAATTTCGGAAATACTTTCACATTTTCTTGTTCCATGAATTATTTTCTCCTGTGTAATTGAATCTATATATTCATTTTTGGTTGCTTCTTTGAGAAATTGAATTGGTGTATTCATTTTTTCTTGTTGTCCTAAGAGCTTGTAGTTTGTAGTCACATGAAAAAAACAAATTTATGAATGTGGAGGGTAATAATCTCCCACCAGGTGGAGAATCCATCTCGGCAGCAAGGTGCATAATGCATCTCGGTGGCATTGGTAGTGGCCAGGTGGTGAAGGTGGTTGAGGGTGATAACGTTTTGGCGGAATTGCATGCAGATCGCCATGGGATGGAATCAACTGTATAGACAACAATACATAAACTGTAGCAACAACAACTGTCACAGATACTTGCATGAACTCAAAACCATCGACAAATCAATTTTATTTATTTCTTAAATCAATTGTATACTTTGACAATTAAGAAAATATTTTTTCCCTCCACTAGGAGTATTTAGTCCCGTCAATATCGTGAGGGAGAATTAAAAATTGTGAATATAGGTTTTGAAAAATTATTAAAGGATTTTTAATTTTTCAAGAAAGGAATAAGTAAAAAATAATCCATAACATAGGGAAAACTTGTTAAAAATATACAAAATCTACCAAATAATATTGCAAAATGCACAAGTTAATAGGTTGTTGAACATTGAGCGAAAGCTATAGTCCCTGGCCAGAGTCAGGGACTAAAAATATGGAAGGGTCGAAGCTAACCAAGAAAATAGAGAGGCAAGTGACCAAAAGAGATAACGGAACCCAAAGAGCATAAAACCCATAATAAAAAATTACCAGAACTTGCTTAAGGATAAAAAGGCCACAGCACCAAAATATTTCATCTTTGTCCATAATAATAGGAATATTGAAGAAACCAAAAATCCAAGTGTGAAACCAAAAGCTTGAGGAGGGCCTTAGAAAAATTTATCGACCCATCCTGCAATTTATTTTCCTTGTATGTGCACTCCCCAAACCAGCTCATAATACTACAATGATAAGGATAATCTTCCTTCCAAGTTCAAATAAGATCACAGACATAATTTCCAACATGTTAAAGGAAATGATTGTCATTTTGAATCCATGCACATTACTTGAAATCTATTGTCGAGAGATAAGTGACAAGTGACTATTAATGACAATGTTGATGAACCATACCATGGAAACTTTAGACTATAGTATCTCAACATTATCTCTAAGAAATTAAATTTAGTATAAGGGAACTCACAAGAGACATAATAGTCATGGTTAACATATAGAATTTATCAAGGATTGTTATAATATTGTTGGAAAAAGGGTAAATCTTAGAACATCTTGATGCAAATTTTATGTTGAATCTTATAAGTAAGCATAAACTAAGGATGACCATGCACTTTAGTTCCCGGAGGCATATCATTTACACTGAGCAATTGAAATTCTCTTTTGACTACCTTTAGCACAATAATTCTTTCAAAGGATTCAAGGCACTGAGAAATTCTAAGGATGTTTTAGTGTAAGGCTTAATGGAGATTAGGAAGATATTCTTGATGCGTTTCCAAAATATCTTTTCTAAGTATCCTTGTCAAGTAAAGTTGTAGCTTCCTAGGATGTGTGTAACAAGGTTGTCTCATCCAAGTTGTGGAGCACTAAATGAAATATGATTAGGGCATAAATAACTAATGAGGGCCTTCTTGGATAGCTTAACGTGATGAAGAATGGAAAACACGAATCGATGGTATTCCTTATGAATTATTCAAATAGACATGGAAATTTCTTACCAATGGCATAACATTGAGGATTAAATGAGTTGCAACATAAATTGTTTGACCATAGAAGCTTAGTTTTGTTCAATGCAAGATCATTGTTTACACCACGTTGATGACTTGTGAGAGTGTTGAGTGGCCAAACTAGTCATGAAAATAGGCTTCCTTGATAAGAATTGATTTTGATATTTTCTATGACAAGGTTGGTTGGTCTTTCATCATAAATATGTTTTCTTGAATGGGCTTTTGGAACACACTCTATGTCCATGGTGAACACTCTCTTTTCTAACACTTTAGCCTTTGTTCATGTCAATGGTGCTATAGAAAATAAAATTATTTGGACAAATCTATAATGCAAGGTTATCCATGTTGTGTACCTTTACAGAACATAATTTTTTCATGTGTTATTTTGTTTGTAATTTCATCAATGCTCCATTACTAAGATAGTTGATATTACTCATGTCAATGAGTCATCAATAGGTTAGTGGATGTGTGCTAGTTATATGCATTAATTGTTCACACCATTATGTTATTACACATGTGTTAATATGAGAGTTGTACTAAAATTCATCTCTCCCTTTGGTAATCACTTCATCCTATTATCACTACAACAAAATATTCTTTACTCAATTGAGTATGAAGTACATGAAAATATCTTCCTCCATTTTCTACAAATCCCAAGCACATTTCAACCCTTTGGGTGTGTAGGTGCTCCCAATACTTTTTCTCTTTCGTTTTTGTAAATTTTAATTTATTATTATCTATTGTTGTAGTTCCATTATGGATTTGGAATAGTTCAATCCACCTGCTCTTTACCTTGATGTCTTAGACACTAATTCCTTCCACTATATTATGAATGTTAGTAGAGCTAAAGGCTTGGTCACATGCATCTGTTTTCCAAGTGGAAGAAAATTGTGTGAAATAACCACATTGTCGATTATACTCTCCTCCATAATAAGTTTGCATAGGATTTGGTAGATGGATCTCTTCAGTGTTTGGATGCTTTTTGCAGTATCATTCTAGCTATTGTTAGTGACCTAAATTTCATTTATAATTGATTGGTATAAAAGAAAAACTAGATTGGATGAGTCACCCATGGCAGTTTATGATGGAGGGTGATACTGTTCGCTACCTAGAGGTTCCCTTTGGAATTAATGTCTCCCTCTCTAATATGTGGGCCTTGTGTTTGTAGAAACTTCGACATAAACTTTGCAATAAGATGTTATGAGATTTACCCTTTTCCAAGAAGCTTATAACAATGTTTAATAAAATTTACATGTTAATCATGACTATTATGTCTCTTGTTAGCTTCCTTCTACTAAATTTATTTTCCTAGAGAGAATGTTAAGATGTTTTTTTTTGGTAGTCTACACACTATAAATCAGAGGTGT
>ML804478.1:159181-172858 GCA_009831015.1 Picea engelmannii
AGCAATAGTAAAACATCCTGTCATCAATCATGCCGCATTATCATCAAGGTTAAGTGGTTCATCATCATAAAAATCCAGATCACTTGCGAGCAAGTGTCCCCAAAGAATAAGTTTTGTCAGTGCGCCAGAGCGGGATGTTACATGTTTGACATTGTCAGGTATAGAGGGTCTATACCTGACTTCCACATCATATTTGAGTTTAGGGGGAAAATAAACTCTGAAATTACTTGTTGAAACAACCAAGGAGTCTGTCATAGTGTTCTCCTCTCTTGGAACAAATGAGATATTAAAATACAAGAAGAAACTATCAACGGGATCCCAAACTTCATTTCTATAAGTCCTTAACCTAGGGTGTTTAGCTTGATACAAACTTTTAACTTGATGAAAAATCAATTCAACATCTTGTTGATGGGCGTAAGTGACACACTGTCAACTGAAAGGTCAAATTCAGACTGGGGTTGTCTAAATAACCCAAGCTGTTTGGAATAAAATGACCCGATGGGTTTAATGGCTCTGTTGGACAACTAAAGTCCTAAAAATAATAAAAGAAATGAAACTAATCTAAAATCTATGATTATAACAAATGATATATCACTTACTAATGTTTATTAAAAAGAAACATGAACGTAAAAATGATTATAAACAATCTATATACAGTTTACAAGGTTTACTTGAAATCTTGCGAAAATGAATGTTTATAATAATGTTTAAAAATAAGATAAAGTAAGAACATAAGTCTTTTTTATTTTTTTAATGTTTAAAGATTTTAAATTAATAAATACTAAGTAAATACAATTGAAACAATGAAATAGAAACAATCAAACCTAATTAATGCAATCATCGTCTCATGCATATATACACAAATCTGAATAAAAGAAAGAAATGCACTTACTAACCTCTCATTGATTAGCAGTACTAAGCTCAATTCATCTCTCTGTATTTGTATGAGCTCCTCTTAACCTGTGTTAAGTGTAAACCTATGACAAAAGAAAACATAATACTTCCTAAAGAAATTCAAGGAAGTGTTTCATATTCTGAAGCGAGTTTATAACTACATAAAGACAAATAATTATATATCTTGTGATCTTGAAATGTCCAATAACTGGAAATGAATGAAATTACAATTCTTAGAAATGGTGTTGCCAACTATCTAGCATCATATGTAAACTCAAAATACTTGAATAAATGATCAATCATAGATATAAACTAAACCAAAATATAATGAACAACATAAAGAAAAGCATGATATAAAACATTATATGCAGAATAGTCTAAAGCTAATTCAACACAAATAAAGTTTCATATTAAAAAATTATATGAGAAACAATATTAACATTGCACAATCTACAAAATCACAAAATCCAAAGAGTAAATTGTTTTCTCATATAGTTTCAACAAACTATGTTCATCATATCATCTAGGAAGAACTTTTGGGATAATAGATTCTTAAAGATTGAAAAAATTAATATATAAATGATAGCAATTAACCATGTATTGATAAAAAGAACTAAAGCTAATTTAAATCAATGCATAATCAATTCAAAGAATATGAAGATATTATAATGAAAATAAAACCATTTTACTCACAGGACAAAAGTTTACAAAAAAAGAAGAAAAGAAGAAAAGTTTACAAAAAAAATAATATACAAAAAAGAAAGGATAAAAATCATCCTCTCAATTTTTCAGTTTACCAAATAACAGATAATAGAAACTTGTGAAACAAAAAGAAACCTAAATTAATAACCTAAAAATTGTGAATAAAACAAAATCTAGAACAATAAAATAAAAAATGAATTTAAACTAACTATAAGTTCTAAACAAACATTGTTTATATTTTCCTTTCAAATATGATCTTAAAATTCTACAAGCTTCAAGTTGATGGAGAAGAGAAAAATATTAATTTTGTTTTTTTTACAAAATCAAACAATTGATAGATAATTCTTTATTATTATTATTATTTTTATTTTGAAATGAGATGCAAAATGAAAAAAAGAATTTAATTAATTAATATCACCAAATGATTTTGTGAAAAAGAGAAACCAACCAAGATATTATTTAATGAAGTATTGAACCCATTATTCAAAATAGTCAAACTTGTTAATGAGAAAAATAATGAACACATAATCATAATTTAAACGAAAGTAAACAGTTGATAAAAATTAGCGTTTTTGTTTAAATTGTTATTTCTATGCTCGTTTCTAAATTTTGACATATACTCTTGTAATGAATGTCTCATATTATAGTGAATGTCTTAAGTTTGTCTCAAAACAAGCCAAGGTATGGAACTATTTGAAAAGGTTGATTTTGTAGCTCATTATAATTATCAAGATTTTAATGGGGGGCCTTTAAATTTTGAAAAATTTAGGGGGAGTTGTTGGGGCCCAACAAATGGTGAATTACTAGGTGAAACAATTATCTCTAATCTGGTAAGATTTCATCTCAGGAAGAAAAGAATAAGACTTGAAAATTGATTTAATCTCCCTAAAATAAATTCACTCTGAGACCGTATAGTATTAGGATAAGCTCAATGTTAGAACCAGACAATAGAATTTTCTTTGTAGGGGATTATAACCTGAAATAATGTCTTAATCAAAGAGTCACTATGTTTATAAAAGAACTTAAATACCATTGACAGAGCCATTGTTGTTAGTGAGAGTCCATAACCTCGACAGAGATGTCATTTAACCCACTCAAGTACTTTAATCCCATCCAATAGTTGTATCCACATAATGTATAATTCCATAAAAGTTAATTTAAAAACATATACCTGCCATCTCTCGACCTGACATTGCTTCGCTACCAGCAGGCCCGTTCAGTACCCCGACGAAGTTGTCTTGGTATCATGTGTGCATTTAGTCGTTGCCAGGGAGCTTGTTCAGTACCCCGATGGGTTTACACACACTTCCCACACTTAAGTTCTTCCAACTCTCTTATGCCACTTTTAAATAATAATACAATTATAGATTTCTTGATGACAAAGAGAGTGGGGTGATACTGGAGGTTAATTGCAATACATGTGAATAATTGATCGTGTTATTTATTTGCTTTCAAAACTGGAAGTTTTATCATGGTTTATAGATTTTATATTTCCTTTAAGAAATCATCTAGAGAATGGGGAAACACTTAAAAGTGATTCCTTAAGAATATGGACAAAGTAAAAAGTTTAAAGATCATCGTAATTCTCAAATATTTAACGCATATCTCTAGTGTAATATTCTGGCAAAGACAATTTGAGGACAAAATTAAAGTGACAATTGACTTAAAAATCAATTGTATGAGCTATATCTTAATATGAGGACCTCTTTGAACTATTTCAATTTGCTTGAAAAACACAAGTAAAATAAATGTGTCCTTCGACAATATCTCTTTGATCAGAAATATATTGATTCAAAAAGACAGATAAGAAGAAAACTCATTCAAAGCAATCAAAGAAAACAAAAAACACACAGCAAACCAAATCAAATTTTATTAATGGGATTCAAAATCAGAAGTACACAAAATCAAAACAGCAAAAGAAAACGTTTCAGGAAATGAGTTTGGCCAAAGATAAACCTGAGCTTTAGGATCCACTAGCATCTCACTGTAAAATAAAGGAACAACTAAATCATATAAAATATTGTGTGTGGGCAAGTTCTTTTCTTAAGATAGTGATGCATGAGATGTTACTTTGACCAAGCATTATTATTAAAAATAAAAGAGACTAAAAGAAAATAGAAAGATCCTTATTAAGATGAATGAAGTCCTACTTGTGGCACCTTAGGTCAGGATTGAATTGATAGTTCAAATTTAATTATTTCTTTACTTTCATTTAAAAAAAATATGATAATACTACATTTTTGAAAAGAAATATTCAACGAAAAGCAGAGAGAAAAAGATTTAAAGTGGACTTCCCTCACAACATTCATATTATGGTTCTCTTGGTGTACTAACTTGTGTTCATAATTGCATTATTACAAAGAGAAACTGTGAGAAATAAAACTAAAGGAAATCTACTCCTAAACCTACTCTAAACTACTAAATATATCAAAACGCTAAGTAAAATCGTATTTCCAATGCATCCACAAGAGCATCTTCAATCCTGTAAGGCATAGAAAGTCGAAAATTGGAATAAAAGAATGTAGTATTTGCAGATACAAAATAAATGTCATCCTTACCTCCTATATATTCATTTAAAAACAAAATAAGCATGACCTTACCATTCCTTTGAAACTTCTTGATGTATGAATCCTCCAACCATTCTGTAATCTGGATGTGATATGGGTCATAATGGCATGGAAGAGTGTAAGTTTGGAAAACTTGTCAATATTATGGGGACCTGACATAACCATCAGTCAAGGCCGAAGTGCCCCATCCTCTTGAAAATTCTCCAAGTGTTCATCCATTTATTCACATGGAGGATCTAAAAAAATCATGTCATGCTTACTTCCTATATATTTAGGTAGAAACAAAGCAAGCACAACTTTATCATTATTATGAAGATTTTTTAGATACGAATCTTCAATCCATTCTAAGATCATGTCATAAAAATTAGGATGCAAACTACGACTTTAATGAAATGGATATATCAATGGGGAACACATCATAAGAGGATTCATGACATCAATCAAATTATTGGATTGAACGCTTTCTTTGATGAGATTGATCGTTTCAAAATGTGAAACATAAACATTAAAATTTGAACTAATCAAAGAACGAATATGCAATGTAGAATATTCGGTCTCCATAAGAATGAGTGCATTATCGTTTTCAAAAATAATTCATGTAAAATCATCTTGCGACATGTATTTTTTCCATGCGAGTGATGGAGGTGAAAGAGCGTCAAATCTGACCTCATAAATGTTATGTTTGAAATTACTTTCACCAAATATTGACATATCTAAAAGATTAAATTGTGATGGAAAAAAGTACGATGTCGTGGGTAAAATACCACGCACACCATAATATAAGAAGAGATCGGGATATAAAGAGTAAAATGAATTAGAAATGAGCACGTGAAAATATTCTCTTGAGCTATGATAATTAACAATGGTATTCTCAAGACATTCATCTTCACTTTCCTTAATACTTTCACTCTCTTTTGGTGATAAATCCTTCAACATAATACGATCATTTAAATTTGTCTCATGTATGATAGATAATTCAAAACTTTCACGATAAACATTTGATCTTTCTTGTGTATAAGGTATGATTTGTAGATGAGGGTTTAAGGTTTCTTCTTCCAATTGCAGATCTACATCTCTAATCAGTTTCATTGCAATGTTAGAATGCTTAATATTGTTTTCGTCACCTAAGTGTTCTTCAATAACTGAATTTAAGTACTAATTAGATCAAGGGTTAGACAAATATGGACATTCATCTTGACCCAACATCAAATCTTCTTCCACGATGGTCGAGGACTGAGTATACAATGATTCAGAGGAAAAACCAATTTGATTGTCAGTAAGAACATTTTCAATAGATTCTACCTCTCTTGCTTGTTCAAGTTTTTTGGATGGATTCCTCTCATCCTATGAACAAAATTCTTCTCGCAATTGAGTGATAGGATTTGAAACCGATTCATCATTTACGATTGAATGTGACTGGATGAAAGGGATGCAAGCATCATAGAGGAGATTTGTTACAAATGACATGTCATCAATATTAAATTTACAGAGAACATGATGAATTCTTGTTGAAAGTCCTTCTAGAGATGAATTTCCATTTATTAGTAAAGTCTAAAATTCTTCACATAATTGATTGTAATTATATTTTTCAAAAGAATCTAAAAATTCATCTACAAACTGAAACCAATCAATAATGTGATATGTTGGAAAAGACTCAAACCAATGTTTAATCCACCCCCTAAAATTGAAAGAAAACAATCTTCATAAAACCTTTAAATCAGAAATATCATGCTTGATGCATTTACACCAAAACTTGTTAAGATGGTATTTTACAAATACATCCCCCCCACCATCAAAGGTGAGTTTGGACAAGAGAGAGACTATCTCGTTGGGAATATCAGGTAATGAGAAGTGGAAAGCATGTTTCAGCACAGTGATTTGGGGAGCCATGGGAAATTAAATACATTCAAAACAAAGACTCCTACAAGGCCAACTTGTCAGTCTGGTCTGCCTTCTAGTGCATTTCAAGATGACAGAGAAGAAAAGTTTATAAATATGGAATTATGACAGGCTGAGGGGTAACACATTTAATCATTAAATTTACCTCTACCTTCCTTCTAGCGCCATTTGTTGATGGGAATAAGTGACACACGGTCAACTGAAAGTTCAAATCCAAACTGGGGTTGTTTAAATAACCCAAGTCGTTTGGAATGAAATGACTCGACGGGTTTAATGGCTCTGTTGGCCAACTAAAGTCCTAAAGTCCCAGTTGAAGTGGTCGTCTCTCGTTACTTCGGAACTTCGGGACTTTGAGGCTTCTATCTGGTCATTAATCTTTGCACAACTTTGAAACTCCAATTTCATGAGAGCCGCTAATATGGAATGTGTTGATTAAGGTTGGTTGTCATAGATGTCAACCCTTGAAGAAATCCCCATAGTACAAAGGTTGGGTAATGGACCCACGATCTTTTAATGTAAATATGACTCGTTATTTTCTTGTGATGGTTGATAATAAGTAGAAATGGATGAACTCCAAAGTGGTCCCCTTATGGTGAAATCCCTCACGGGAAGACGCTTTGCAGATTGAGTTATCCTAGAGAACCCATGCTTATTTGTGGAATAATGATATGAATGCTAGTGAATTTTTCAATGAAACTATCCTATATGGATAGTTCTTTTCATGCCATTTTCGGTGGTATGTGGAACGTCACATAACTCTTCATGGTTAGAGAGTTATGGCCATGAGAAGTTGGAGAACCCAGGTTTGGGTAATGGACCCAAGTTTGTTTAATGGATAATGGTATTCATTTTGATATATTTTCAGGTAATACTATTATATATGGATAGTATATTTCATTCCATTTCTAATGGTATGTGGAACATCACATAACTCCTCACGGTTTGAGAGTTATGGCCTTGCGAAGTTGGAGGACCCTCATATGTCATCTAGAAGCCCCAAAAGGTCAAAGTAGTCAAAGTAGTTTAAGAGATTTTAAAAGGTAAACAATAAAGTGAAGTGATGAGTGCACTACAATTCAAAGTGAATACAAAATAATTTAATTCAATAATAAATTTAATCGAGAAATTAGAAGTGGGTTAACCCTAAAATAGGGAAAGTGGTCAAAGTGACCTAAAAGATGTTTTTAAAGAAGCTACTTGGAGAGTATAAATAAGAGGCAAGGCTCTTTCATTTAAGACACACTTGAGAATATTGAATACCTATAGGTTTCTGAGGTAACCAAAGGATATCTAAGCCGAATTTTTGAGGAAAGTGAAGAAAGAAGGCTGGAATTCAAGGAAGGATAAATTACTTTCATGATGCTTTCTAAGGTATGTTTTTTTTAGGTCATCTCACCATTTTAGAAATAAATGTTTTTCTAGAATGATTAAGACCGTAAAATTTCTATGACATTGAGGAAACATATCCAATCATATATGGTAAAAGTTTCATCTTTTGGGTCGTTTTATTTTTGGAGTTACACTCCATGGAAAATTGGGTTTGTGGCTAGTCCTGAAACTAGTCAAAAACAGGTGTTTCAGGTAAGAATGTCATAAATTATTCATAACATATCCAAATTAAGTAATACCAAATGTGGTGGTTATAGTACTATATTTATTATTATGTGTAACATTTTCATATCGATTCAACAAATATTCCATGCATGGCACCCTCTACAAGGTCGCTCTCTAGAATAAGCCAAAATTCAGCAAGGTGTGTGATTTTTTCCATAACTCCGTTTCTGAGAGGTTCCAAGTAGTGAAACCTGGTGTAATTTTAAAAAACACACTGAATAACATTGCGTATCATTTTCATATCTTTATTCATTACAGGTACAAAATTATGATTATTTCAAGCTAGGGTTGTTGACTAATCCAAAACTAGCCTTGTGAGACTAAAGAAACGTATGATGAAAATGTTAGTCTCTTGTTGTAAAAGTTAAGGAAGGTTTGCAGGTATGTGATCATATACACCATGTCTATTATATAGGTACAAATCATATTTGTATGATGAAATTGATGAGGTTTTGGTTGAGGTACAAGTTGGGTACATGGTTGAGACAAGTAGTTGATGAGTTGGCACATACATGAGGTGTATAGTTGATGATGTTGGTACATATTGATGAGTCATAGTTGATGAGTACTTGACACATGATTGGTACAGGTTGGTGCATGGTTGATGCACTTGTTTATGGTACAGGTTGATTACAGGTTGATGCATGGTTCAAGTTATTGGTACTGGTTGTCTGGTATAGGTTGATTGGTACATGTTTACAGCGATATATATCATAGTGATAGTGTGAAAGTGGTTCCATAATTCTACCTCTACTTCAAGGAAGTTGTATGGGGAAAGGACAGGTGGTTGTAGCCACCTTCCAGTTGTATCTGGAGAACATAGGGAGTTGTAGCCTCCTTCCAGTTGTAGCCAGAGAATTGGGGACTTGGAGCTTCCCTCAGGATGTATCCTGAGAAACTAGGGGGTTGGAGCCTCCTTCCAGTTGTAGCTAGAAAACAAAGGAAGTTGGTGCTTCCAATGAATGTAATTCTTCAAGACATATAAGATAAAGCATTCCATGGTTTTCTCCTGATTTGCGTTTCCACGTAAAACACTGTTGTATTGTGTATGTGTGATTTTTCATTTCTTATTGCTCATTATTGGATAATAATTCTACATTGATATAACACTTGGATTATTTGGAGAAAAGGGATTATAATTGCACTATTATTGATTCATCCCCCCTCCCAGTAATCCAACAATTGGTATCAAAGTAGGTTCCTTCAAAAATCAGTTTAACCACTAAAAGGTCGATCATGGAGAGTACCCACTCATATAAAAATGAAATACCACACTTTGATGGACAAAAGTATGATTTTTGGAGCATAAGGATGATGAAATATATACAAGCACAGGGATTTGAAATTTGGAAATCAATTGTATATGGATAGACAGTGCCAGTAGTTCTACCAACAAATGACAAAGCAGTGAAACTTGGTCAGAATAATTCCAAAGCTACAAATGCAGTTTTGAATGGTCTCAGTGAAACAATATTCACCAAATTATCACATTGTAAATCCACCAAAGAGATTTGGGACAATCTTCGAAATATTTATGAAGGAGATACAAAAGTCAAAGAATCAAAACTTCAAACTTATAGAGGTCAGTTCGAACAACTAAACAAGAAGGAAGATGAGAATATTGCAGCCTACTTCTTAAGAGTTGACAAAACAGTGAATGAAATCATAGGATTGGGAGAAGAAATCAAAGAATCTGTAATTGTTCAAAAGGTACTAAGATCTCTTCCTATGATATTCAACCTTAAGATATCAACACTAGAAGAACGATAGTATCTTAAATTAATAAGAATGGATGAACTGCATGGAATCTTCACAGCATATGAAATTAGAACTGAACAGGAAAATCCAGATGTAAAAGAAGCAACCTTCAAAGCATCCAAAAGTATCAAAGAAAAAGAAAAAGGAACAAGAAGAATATAACAATAGCAGCGATGTCTCATAAGATGATGAAGAAGTGTCCAACTTCATCAAAAGACTGAACAAGCTAACCAATGGTAGGTATAGAGGTAATCTTCCTTTAATTTGTTTTAACTGTGATGGTATTGGTCATTTTGCTAACAAATGTCCTCATAAGAAAAAGAGAAATGATGAAGGTTACTCAAAAGGAAAACACACCTATAAAGGCAAAAGAACTACAAATAAATATTTCAAGAAAAGATTATGCATCAAAGAAGACATATCATCATCAGATGAAGATGAAATCAGTGACAGTGAGACAAGAAGAGTTATATTCATGGTAGTAAAAGATTCTAACAAAGAAGACTCCAAAGAAGAATATGAAGAAGTTGAAGAAGGATATTAAGAAGTCGAAGATGAAATTGAAGAGGCATAAGTTGACAATAGAGAATAATTAATGTGTGCCATAGAAGTTATCAGAAGAGATGTAACAACCTCCTCGTTACGACGACCCAACTCTAGTAACTAGTGCAATTTTTTGTGTGTGTGTGTGTGTGTGTGTTTAAAAAGTGTGTGCGCGCATGTACAAAGGAAACAGTCAATGAATTTGACTCTGCGTCGCCACCCGACGACGAATAAGACACAACCATGATGAACATAAAAAGACAACAAGGACATGCGACAAGTAACTGCATGCATAAACGACGATCACACGACGATAACTAGAACTGACTACCCGCCCGTCCTACCCTGCAATGGTTAGGACCTCCAAGACACATAAGCAACGCTCAATCCCAGGTTCCCATCGATATTAACCATTTAAGGTCTCAGGGCTGGCGATTGTTCTGAGGAACATGGAGGTGTCTACAACCCTCCCGACACAGGCAAACAATCCCACTAAGCTAAGGATTATCATCAGACCAACCCAAGGCAACCAGCATAACAATACAGTAACATAACCCTTCAATTGCGAGCGAGAATTAGAAATCAAAATCCAACATTGTGCATGGCGCGCAACCAAAAATCTAAACATTTAAACACTTCTTCAATCCAAATGAAACTACAAGTGCGCAAGGTGTCCGATATACGTAAACTATCTAACAGTAACCAAGTCGAGGCACAATTCCTGTTTATTTCTAGGCGCGCTATTTGATCAATCAATCATTAATTAAAACATAACACATATAAATAATCTGCAATATCAATACCATAAATGATGACCACATGATCATGTACATCCCCTTGAATATTAGTATTAACATAAGATATTGCACAACATCACATTAATAATGACCTTACCTCATATTGACATCCCATTACATCCCAGTACCCTACATTAACATTTCACTATCATTTCATTCCATTCCATTCCATTATATCAACTTCCATTGCTTTGTAAAAACATTAATTAAACATTAACTGAATTAAATAGCTTTCTATTATTGAATACTAACTACATAAGTAAATGGTTGCTTCCTTTATGGCTGTCATAAAATAATTCTCAATCTGCCCTCTACTCTAATTTCATCCAACTAGCCATTAATCTGTTGCATTAGTAAAATCTTAAGGTAAAAGTAAAAGTTCGATGCAAGGGTAAAATGCTTAACTATTATAATATTTTTTATTATAATATTATTAAAGAAAAACATCCATAATAACAATGTCATTATAAAAACCTTGCAATTAAAATAACATTAAATTTCATTCCCTTCTAGCTAACGCTAACAATACATGGGCTTTATGTTGCAATAACAATAACCCCTCCATAATAACCATGCCATCATATTTTAGATCACAAACCTTGTAATTACACTAACACAAATAGCTTGTTGTTGGTATGGTATCATTGGTAACATAAATCTAATTGGGTTTTAAATAAGCTTACAGCCTTCTACATCACAATATCATTGCGATTAAAATAATGATGACCTTCCCTTTTGTTGGCGATTAGGAACAATGGAACTGCCAAAAACCTGTCCATAATAACCATGTATTTGCTTTTATAATAGATGGCAGTGTAATTTAAACTAATAATTGCTTTCATTACAAGACATTGTAAATAAAATAATCGATGATTAATAGAACAAATTAAATTCAAACTGGGAAGGCCATTAGCATTGTAACCAAAACTAATAATGGCTCTGTTACAAGACATGTAGTTGAATATTCGATGATTATCATAATAAACTAAATTCAATGTGAAACATATTAGCATTGTAAATTCAACTGATAATTACTTTCCATGACAAGCATGGTAAATAAATAATCGCGATTAACATAGTAAATAAAAATCAAATAAAAAACATACGGTGATCTGGATTGAATAAAATCTCCTTTAATGCAACTCATATCCTTTATTCAGCTAGAACCCATATCATTTTAAATTAACCTGATGGTCATATTATGTTCTCCTTATGAATAAATAACACTTTACTTCAGCTAACGATGGCTTTTCATTACCACCCCATTGCAATAAAATAATCACGATTAACTTGCTAAATTAAAATCAATGGGAAACACCCTATAAATTGGATTTTAGAGAAATTCCTTTATTGCAACTCATGCCCTTATTCAACTGGAATCCGTCTTATTTTAATTTAACCTGATGATTCATGTTCTGTTCACCTTAATTAAATAGCATTGTACTTTAAATAAAAACAGACTTTTCCTTACACCGCGTGCTTATAAAATACTCGAGGATTATCATGATAAATTTAATTCAAAAGGAAAATCAAGGGGAAGGAGAGCCCACGAGGACATCCACGTGGTCTGGGAAAAAAGGGGCAGTCTACTCAGGTTGCATCCCAAGAAACTGATAATGAAATAAATTGATGGTCGCTGCCAGCATTAAATAAACTGTTAATTAAAATAAATTGATATTTATTAAATAATCGAAGGTCGCTGCCAGCATCGGGTCGCGGCATTGTCAGACCCAAGGAGCACGCTACCCAGGAGCAGTTGAATCAATGGAAATTCCATCACTAAAGACTGCCAACAGCGTGAATGGCTGGGATAAATTAAGGAAGACACTGGGCAACTGCCACAGTCGGAAGGGTGAGTCGTTGTTCTACACAGCAGAGGTCACGGGTAAAATTTACTGCCAGGGGAGATTTGGTGAGCAAGGTAAAAATCTAATGAGGGAAAACATTCAAACCCCTGTGAAGGTTTGGATCTTAATATATTTCCATGTATACCCTCATCATTACAAACAGGCCAAGACGTAATGGGAGTGCACATGTAGACTCGATCCCCAGACTTGGTCACAACTAAAGATCTATCTCTACCAACATTTCAGAAGTCAACACTTAGGAACCTTGCCACACAGCAAAGGGAAACGGTCAGCTGCGCTCAATGGAAAAATCGCCAGGAAGGAGATACCCCTGGGACAACGTGCAGAGGAATAAGGTGCAGAGGTAACAAGGTGCAGAAACTGGAATTCACACATGAATGATGATGATAGAGCGCCAACCCAAACCAAACGCAGGAATTCTCGTGGGAATCGCCAAAACAAATTTACAAGAAAAGAATGCCACCATACTCAACGAAATGACAGCAACAACGAAACTCAGGGATGAAAACGAATGCTCACGGTGATATACCGAATGCCAACACTAAATAAACGCCCCCAGGCAAGGAAAAAAATGCCCACAAGAAGGAATTCGCCCATTGAGGGATTAAAAACACCCATGGAGAAAAACAACGCCCACAGAGCAGATAAAATGCACTATATTCACACGCACTGTACAAGAAAAACGTGTTGTAAAGAAAAGAAGACGCCCACTGAAATAAAATAAAAATGCACTGTAATATAAAGATGCCCACAATGATACCAACACAGTCATAAATGTTGGATCATGTTGTCATTGATGCCAATGGTTTGTCATTGATGCCAATGGTTTGATTACTTGGGAGATTGTTGGATCATATGTCATTGATGTAAATGGTTTGGTTTGATTGATGTCATTGGTTGATGTCAAGTAATTGATTGATATGATTCCCTTGATGAGAATTTTACATGTCCAAGTGGAAACCAATCGATGCAAAGGTAAACAAATGGATGAACTCCAAAGTGGTCCCCTTATGGTGAAAGCCCTCACGGGAAGAC